>APFE031608095.1:34721-105534 GCA_000404065.3 Pinus taeda
TTCAATCTCTTGGTACAGAAGTCTGGGATATCATAGATACAGGGTATACTTTTCCATCAGCAACTCCTACAGATCCGACTGAGAAGAAGAAGTATGAAACAAATGCAAAAGTGGTCAATACTCTATTGGGATGCTTATCTCAATCAAAATTTGTCAAGGTTATGCAATTTAAATCTGCAAAAGATATATTGGACAAGATTGTTCTGAGCTATGAAGGAGATGATCTGGTAAAACGAGCAAAACTTCAAACCCTGAGGATTCAGTATGAAAATCTCAAGATGTATAATGATGAAAGTGTGGCTAATTATTTTCTTCGTGTAGATGAGATTGTTAATTGTATGAAAAATTTGGGTGAAGAAGTAAAAGAGGCTATTGTAGTTGAAAAAGTTCTAAGATCTCTGTCCCCTAGGTTTGAATCTAAAGTTTCTGCAATAGAAGAAAAGGAGAATATCCAAAATCTTAAAATGTCACAGCTGCATGGAATTCTAACTGCTTATGAAATGAGGAAAGGAGGACCATCAGACAGGAGAGAAGTTGCCTTCAAGGCTTCTGGCAAAGGAGTCTACTATGAGTCAGGACACATATCAGATGAAGAAGAAGAATCAAATTTTGTCAAAAATCTTCAACGTGGTGCTGGACGATTCCGAGGTAAGTTACCTTTCAAATTCTTTGCTTGTGGAAGAGTAGGTCACTATATTGCCAAATGTCCTCACAAGGATAAGGGGAAGGAACCTATTAGATGGAACAAGAAACAGAATGCAAACAAGAAAAGCTATTACACTCATGAAGATAGTGATGGACTATCAAATAGCGATGAAGATGAAAGAGGTAATCACTATAAAATTTTAATGGCCTTAGAAGATGATGATTACATGGATGCTATAGATGTGGATGGCTTTTATGAAGAAATTTCTAGACTCAAAACATGTTTAGAAGAAAAGAATGTGATCATTGATACTCTACAATTTCAACTTGATGAAAAAGAGAAGTTTCTTGAGAAGTTAGAATGTGAAATTGTTGGCCTTAGAAAAGAAATTGAGAAAATAAAGGCCCTTAATCTTAAATTTGTTAAAGGATTTGAAACTCTAGATGAGATTATCAATGTGCGGCATTCCCCTCTAATCAAGACAGGTTTGGGATATAATGGAGAAGCATCTCAAGCTTCCACCTCCAAAAGTTATCTTGATGCAGCAAGAAGAAGTGAGCAAAGGCCTAATAGAAATCATCAGGTAAATTAGGGACAATATTCCTCAAGAACGAACAAAGACTATTAAGAAAATCGAGGGCATGCTTCTTTAAGGACAAACAGAAGCTTCAACCAGCCACAAGTAAAATCTTCCCAATTTTCTTCAAGAATGGATGTCAGTAGAAACTACAATCAGTTGGATGATAGTCGTAGGAATTTCTTCAACAGCCAATGTTTCTCTTGCCATAACTTTGGTCACAAAGTAGCTCAATGTGTTGCTTATAATACAATCATGACTAGAGAGGCTCAAAAACAAAGAAGTATGCCTACAATCACAAAGAGGACCTATAACAACTTTTTCGCCCTTGAAAGTGAAATTGAATGTTCTATTTGTAATAATTTTGGTCATGAAGATTCTGAATGTAGGAGCAGGTTTTGGAAGACAACTCAGAAGGAACAAACCTCAAGTGCCAAAACATGGAGAATTAAGGAATCGCAACTAGAAAGATGTGGGATATCTTTATATGCAGAAGGATAGGAAAATCAATGGTACATCGATAGCGGATGTTCGAAGCATATGTAGGTGATAAACAAAAACTTGAATCATATACTGCTTTAGAAAAGGGAAAGAAAGTTTCTTTTGGAAATGATACCCCTGCAGCCATAAAAGGAAAAGGCATTTCTCAGTTGAAAGAAAAGGTCAAAGCTGGAAATGTTCTGTATCTTGATGGATTGAAGCATAATCTATTGAGTGTCAGTCAGATGTGCGATAATGGAACTGAGGTAATATTTCGATCAGATGGGTGTAGAGTTCGTGATCTTGATACAAGAAGAACAATTCTCAAAGGCATAAGAACTCCAAATAATCTATACATATTTGAAGAAGGAGAACAACAATGTTATTTGAGCAAAAATGATGAACACTGGTTATGGCACCGGAGGTTGGGGCATCTAAGCTTTTCACAAATAAGGAAAGCATGCAAATACCAGGCAGTTCGTGGTCTTCCAGACATCAAAATTCCAGATAACACCATATGCAAATCATGTCAGTTTGGGAAGCAAACGAGAACTAACTTCCCTGAGAAGGAAGGATCTACTAGCAGGCCTCTTGAGCTAGTCCATACAGATGTATGTGGTCCATTTAGGACAAGGTCACATCGAGGAGAAGAATACTTTATATTATTCATTGACGACTTCTACAGGATGGTTTGGTTAGGACTTATGAAGCACAAGGATGAAGCATTCGAAAAATTCCAATCCTTCAAAACCTTGGTTGAAAATGAATCAGATTACAAAATCAAGTGCCTCAGGTCCAACAAAGGTGGGGAGTTTACCTCAAATGATTTTTTCGATTTCTGTGAAGAACATGGAATAAGAAGGGAATTCTCTACAGCTAGGACTCCTCAGCAAAATGGAGTGGTGGAAAGGATGAATAAAACAATCCAACAAATGGCTCGTGCTATGCTTGATGAGTCTGGAACTCCCGCAACCTTCTGGGGTGAAGCTGCATATGCTACGGTTGTTATTCTCAACAAAACAAATGTTCGTGTGAACAACACTCAAACTCCACATGAGCTCTGGTATGGTGAGACTCCTTCGGTAAAACATTTCAAAATTTTTGGGAGAAAATGCTATATCAAGAATACTGATGAACATCTTGGCAAACTTGAACCTAGAGCAGATGAAGGCATTCTCCTTGGATATTCTCCCTACAACAAAGCATATAAGTGTTATAATAAAAGACTTGGAAGAATTGTCGACATCATTAATGTAGTGGTTGATGAAAAAGGATACATCCCTAGGCAAGTAAATCATGAAGATATCGAAGAGGATGAATAATACTCTCCAAATCAGACAGATGATGAAGAAGAACCTCAAGAGGCACCAGAGGAATAGATAAGGATAGAAGAAAGGACTCCATCTAGGTACGTTTAGAAGAATCATCTAGAATCTGAGATTTTGGGGCAGAAAGAAGTAGGTGTACAAAATAGAAGAACAATTGCAGAAGCCTCAAGCTATTTGGCATTGCTCTCCTCCACTGAGCCACAAAATGTAAAAGAGGCATGCAAAGATGAATGCTGGGTTAAGGCAATGGATGAAGAACTTGAACAAATCGAAAATAAAAACACTTGGGAGTTGGTTCCTAGACCAAAAGATAAGAGTGTCATAGGAACAAAATGGGTCTTTAAGAACAAATTGAATGAAAATGGAGAAGTTATTAGAAACAAGGCCAGATTTGTCTGTAAAGGATATGCTCAAAAAGAAGGAATAGATTTTGAAGAAATTTTTGCTCCTGTTGCTAGACTTGAAGCCATCTGAATGTTCCTTGCTCTCTCAAGTTTTCAAAAGTTCAAAGTTTTTCAAATGGACGTGAAATCAGCCTTTTTGAATGGGGACTTAGAAGAAGAAGTGTACATTGAGCAACCAGATGGTTTCATCCTTGGGAATGATCCAAATCTTGTATGCATACTAAAAAAGGATCTCTATGGTCTTAAATAGGCTCCAAGGGCTTGGTACTATCATTTGGACAGATATCTTCATCAACAAGGTTTTTCAAAAGGATCAGCAGATAGTAATCTGTATATAAAATTGGAAAATGACAAATTGCTAATACTTGTTGTGTATGTAGATGATATAATCTTTGGCAGCAATGAAGAAGCTATGAGTTAAAGCTTTGCCTTAGTGATGCAGAAAGAATTCGAAATGTCTTTTCTTGGAGAATTGACATACTTTCTTGGATTGCAAATCCAACAAAATGAAGGTGGGATCTTCTTGTCTCAAACCAAGTATCTCAAGCAGATTTTAAAGAAATATGGCATGAAAGATGCAAAACCAGTATGTACCCCCATGGTCACAGGATGCAGCGTCAGTGCAAATGATGAATCAGTAACAATGCATCAACCAACGTGCAGGTCTATGATTGGAAGTCTACTTTATTTGACAGGCACCCGACCAGACATCATGCATGCAGTGGGAATAGTTGGAAGATTTCAGGCAAATCCAAAGGAAACTCATCTTCAGGCAATAAAGAGAATCTTTAAATACCTTTGAGGAACTCAAAACTATGGCTTATGGTATCCTAGCGATACAGATCTCACACTTCATGCTTATACAGATGCAGATTGGGCCGGAAGCGTGGATGACAGGAAGAGCACAAGTGGTGGTGCATTCTTTATGGGTTCCATATTAGTATCTTGGTTTAGCAAGAAACAGAGTTCGATTGCATTATCTACAGCTGAAGTGGAATATGTGGTTGCTGCATCTTGCTGCACTCAACTCCTTTGGATGATGCAGACCTTGTAGGATTTTCAAATCACTTGTACACCACCTATCTCCATCTTATGTGATAATACAAGTGCAATTGGCATTTCAAAGAACCCAGTCATGCATTCAAAGACCAAGCACATACCGATCAAGTATCACTTTCTCAGGGAACAAGTGCATGAACAAAAGGTCAAGTTGGAGTATGTTCCTTCTAAGGAACAAGTTGCTGATATTCTCACCAAACCATTGCCCAGGGAGACCTTTGAATACCTCAGGCAAAAGCTGGGGGTAGTTGATGCATCATCTTGTTGTTCAATATCATCTGTTGGTTGTATGCGAGGTTTATATGTGGTATACGCATACATTCGCTAGTTTATGGATTGGTTGTAGATCGATGGCACAGGTTCAGGGGGAACACATATAATGCACTATTGGCATTATGGTAGTACAGAAGGAGAACATGGATGCTGATTCGAACATGATTACAATATATCTCTATCTCTTTCATGGTCATGGTGGATTATGGTTCTTCTTGAAGAAATTTATGGTGGATTATGGATCTGGTTAGGGGGAGCATTATCAGCAGAGCAAAAACTTAAGCATGGTCTCAGGTGGAGCATAAACCTTTGCCCTTGATGTCCAAGGGGGAGAATGACATTGAGGATCTTGTGGTTGCCATCAAGTCCAAAGGGGGAGATTGTTGGCATTATGTTTCTGGTTTGGCTCTATGGTATAGGTGTTGTACTTGATGGCAACTCACTCTTATAGCAGATCTCAGTTTAGGCACTCAAAATCATGGAAATAAATATACCCGCAGGTATTCCTAGAAGAAGCTGCGGACCCGCAGGTACATCGACCAAGGAGTGCATACATGCTCGCAGGTGATACGTTCAGAAGGTGCGGATCCCAGTTTCACACTGTCCAATGCATAAAAACACGTGCACGTGGGAATCTTCATGAATGGTTCATGGTATTAGTCCGATAATTTTTATCAAATAGTTTTGGTCTGTGGTATTACATCCAAAAGTATTGATCCCTAGTATTGGGTTCATGGTATTGTTTTATAATGGTTTTGAACCATGGTATTGAGAAAGGCTTGCCTATAAAAAGGAAAGGAGATCTCTTGGCCACATACTTGTAAAATTTGAATATCTTAAAATCTGAAATTTTGGGTGCTTGGTTTTAAAAGCTAGATCTAAATCAAGGAGATAACTTAAGGTGAATCTATTGACGTCATGATCTCTCAGGCATATGAACAAATATGTGGATCTCACTGACTGTGGCACATTGAAGGACTGTAAATTTTTCCCTAATTAGAAGTTCGTAGGCAATCGGAAGGCGCAGTGCGGGGGTACACAGCGCAGTGAAAGGCTCAGTGCGGGGGTACGCGGCACAGCCGAAGGCGCAGTGTGGGGTACGCAGCAAAGGAGAAGGCACAGTGCGGGTCGCACGTAGCACAGAAAAAGGTGAAGTGCGAGGTATGCAAGAAAGCAAAAGGCATAGTGCGGATGTACACTGTAAGTCAGAAAGTAAAAGTGTGGATCTGAAGAAAAGTACGCAGAGAAGAAGAACGACCAGTGTGGATCTGCGCAGTTCAGACTCAGAAGAGCTGCAGATATACGCAGGCCCCTGTTGGTGAAGTTGCGGTCTTATCTTGAAACATTTGTTGACTGTCTTTTATCTATTACTGCAGAATTTTGGGTTCAGATGTTTGGTATTACCTTTCTGTTTACAGCTTTTTGAAGAATTGGGTGATTCATTGGTTCATTGTATAAGGAGATTGGGTGATTTACATGTACTTGATGATTATTTCATGTTCATGGATCCAGTTTGAAAATTCATGAAACGTGGTCCTTAAAGAAGTAAAAGAGCTAAGGGGGTTGTAGCTTCCTTCCAGGAGAGACTGGAAAATGAGAGAGAGTTGTAGCTCTCTATAGGTTGCAGCCTGCGTACTGGTAAAGCACTGCACAGGTACAAAATCATTGTAAAAGAAGTTTCTAATCGAAAGAAGATAGAGACATATTGCAGCAGGTGGTTTTCACCCACATTGGGTTTCCACCTTATATCTGGTGTTCTTTGGTGTGACTATCTGTTTTTCTTGTTTCATGCTCATTATTATATGGTACTGACATACAAGTTAATGATCAATATCTAAAGATTAAATTAAGGAAGGCATATTGAAAAGAATTTGATAATACTGATTCACCCTCCCTCTCAGTATTATTTCCAACATCCTACTTCCTTTGCTATGCTCTGTTTTACACTTAGAGCCTTGCTCTATTTATACAATCCCATGGTCCATGGACCATGGGTAGGTCTATCCAGCTGAAATTACATTGCAAAACTAGGGTGGGCCACCTTGTGACTAAATCATACATTTCACACACCGCGCCCACAATTCGCGGAGTCTTTACAAAAATATCGGGTCAAAACTTGGGTTTTGAACCCCAAAACATCCCTTGGGGGGATTCCATGCCTAACAGGCCCCCAACACAAACATTGTGACTCGTCCTCGAGTCACTTGGTCAGCACAGTGATCTTTGAGCGCAGTCCCTCCAACTGTTCTCAGTGTCTGCAACACACTGAGTTGTTGCTTGCTAGATCTGTTGCATCCATTGTTCTGAGACCTCTGTGTCTGTGGTGCTTCTTTGCGTTAATGTGTGCATCCCCTATATGTGCGCGATCTTTCCTTCGATGTTTTCTATGATAGTGAAGGCCTCGTCGATCCAAGGCTGAATGCATGCTTTTAGAACTGCCTCCTTGTGTCATGCTGCATCCACCTGCTCCTTTAGTGCTTTGGCTTTCTACATCCTTACAAGCCCCTAGGTGAGGACTATTGTCTGTGCGATTCCTCAAACACTATCGTATTGTTGTTGGAGTTCTTCACACTTCTGTCTTTAAGCACTGGATGTTGGGGTCCTCCTGTAGAGTTGTGAGGACCTTAAGTGCTTGTTCCAACATGCTGGTATAGTCTCGTACTGCACCTCCGATTTCCTCTGGTCCTACTGTGACAGTGCTAGCACACTGCTCCCTGACTTGTGGGGGAGTGGATGGTTGGGCCCTCAACTGCAGCTCGACAATCTAAAGATTCAACTCCAACTGAACCTTTGTTGTTTCTTCCCTGACCTCGTGGACTCCTGTTGCTAGTCTGTGGATGCACACCTCCATTGGTAGATTTGTTGGGATGGCCAGCTTCGGGACACTGCGGCAAGTGTCGCCTACCACCTACACCAACTGTTGATTTTGTGACATCAATTCGTCGCACTGCAATCTTAGTTGTTCCATGTTTATCTTTTGCTCGTTGAGTTCTTGGATCATGCAACTCTCCCTAGCGTGCACCTCTACCATTGTCCCATCTTGTAAAAAATATAATGCCTCCAGACCTTGTGACTCTTTGCTTTTGCGTTCATCTCCAACATTGCATAGTTCCCGAGAAAGATAGTTTATAGTCTCACGCCCCCTTCCAATTGCCTAAAGCACTAAGATTGTCCTTCCCTTGGCTAGTCAGGTGGTCACACCACCCATGTGGGGCTCCATCCTGTCCTCCATCACGGTTCTTGGAGAATCCCCACCTTCTATTGATTTTGTAAGCATCGCGCACTTCACCATTCACAATGTGCTACCTTGTTCACTATGCTTAGAAATATGTGGTCCAAGCAAAGGCATCAAACTAACCAATTCACAGCGATAGTTCTCAAAATTTTCAGTATGATCGTACACACCTTGCCTTACCATTCTAGTGTTTTCGACGAGAAACTCTTCCTTTACCTCTTCCTCCAGCTTCTTGACCTTTGCGTCCATCAAAGCGCTTTTCTCTCTTAATCGTACCCTTTATTTTTCCAATTCGTGGAGCTGTTGGATTTCTTCCTCAAGTCTCATGTGTTCTATCTCTTACAGCTGTGTGATCCCTTCTTCCCAAGCTTCACGAATTGTCGTATCTACCGGTGCTTCTATGCGTGGACTAGGCTTTGTATGCTCCATAGGGATTACAGCATATGCATCATACTTCAGTGTTAGAAGTGCCCACGCAGTCAGGTTTTTGTGCATGGTCCTATAAGCCCATAGAACTGTTGGTACACGCAGGTCCCATTTAGTGCGTCTCTCATGGTGGACCATGTTTAGTACCTCGCATACTTTGTCAAAGGCTTCTACATGGATAATCTTCAGCGCACTCGGTCTTATCATACTTTTTCATTTGTGTCATCTTCTTTCCCGCTCTTGCTTGTTGGTCCTATTTCCTTTCACGAGGATGGTGTGTGCTCGTGTAGGTTACGTACCATACACCTGTACACATCTTGAGAGGTGGGTGTGTAGGCTGTTTCATCCATCATACTCGGCTTCCGTCTTCATCTAAGGCTTTGCAAACCATATGAGCATCATCCTTCTGCATTCACACCAGTCCTCAAAACTTCTTTGATGCGTACCCCACCACCTTGCTAGCATAGCCTGAAGTACCCATTTCAGAGCATCGAACCGTTGTTTTTCTGGCACCTCCCTTTCAAATTTGTTTAGGAAATCATCCACTTTTCTCAACTGATCACACATAGGCAGATCTCTTACTTTTGTTGTCACGTAGTGCAGTGACCTTATCATCATGTTGCAGTTGAGCATAGTTACCTCGTGTAACTAGTTCTGCCATCGTTCTATTTCCTCGTCTGAATCTAAGGTGCAGGAGCTTTCACGCTCCCATGAAATCTTGCCATCTGCTGTTGGATTCACCCAATCCTACTCCTAAGCGATTATCTTGTAGATACAGTCTAGATTGATGTTGCTATCGCAGTCGCGCACTCAATCTATGTAGCGCAATCCTTCTGCAGGGTATAAAGGTACCACTACACATAGTGACTTTTTCTCAAAGATCATCTTGCGCTTCTTTAGATTTATCACTCCATTCATGTCAGTGGCCCAATCTATTCCTAGTAGCAAGGGATAAGGATTGTTGTCATCAACAATCTATATCACTTCAAAATCTGCAAGCACGCTCATACCTTCAATATCCACCATGATTCCGTGCAATCTTCCCATGGGTAGGATCTTTTGCTGGTTCACCATTCACAATTGAATAGGAGACCATTAAAACACAGGCCTGCCCGTGCACTCCCATGTCTGCTTTGGTAGGACGTACATGCCCGATCCTAGATATAGAATCACTTGATCCATTTCATATTCCCCGATTTGCGCGGTTAATCTCATCTCCCTTCCTGTTCTCATTGTGTGCTTCCTGAGCTTCTGGACTAAGCATGGTTCTCCTAGGCCAACACATCTAGTGATGATTTCTTGCAGTCTCTTCACCACTTTGCTGTCACACAGTAGCCTCATGCATGTCTCTAGAAAGGTAGTGAGCATTTATGGGTCCATCTATGGTTCTAGTTTGTCTTTATTACCTAAAGTGTAGGCCTTCATGAAGCTCTTCTTAGCTTCCGTGAATGTCTCCTTCGCGCACTCCAAATCAAACATTGGTTCCTTTTTTGGAGCCTTGCGAACCTAGGCACTCTCTTCGAGCTGCTTGCCCTTATCATCTCCTATCGTGGTACTACTTCAGAGCACGATGTTTACATTCAAGTCCTCCTCACGTACCTCAGATCTCATCATTTGCAGGTTCTGAGTCAGTGGAGGTTGGAGTGTTCCTTTATCGCACAACCTCACTATCAGTGTGGGGTAGTCCTCCATCTCGTGATCAAACTGGGTACAATATAAACATGATGCTCTCGTCGGATTTGTACAATCACAGGCATAATGCAACAGAACCATTTGTTGGCTTGTTGGGGCCTGACCCAGGTTCAGAGGTGATTTAGCCAAACAAATCTCGGTACTATTGGCCCTTTTGACAACAATGCACAGAGCATGGACTGAGGTCTCACCCAAACTAGTATGGGAGGGTGCTAGAACCAACATTCCACACCCTGGAGACGTCTGATGAGTTTAAGTGTTTCAAAGTTCGACCCTGCATGCCCATCGCTACATGCACCTTCCCGTACCTTATAGCCTGAGATGTTGCCTTCACACAACCCTACTCGGGGATGAGCATTGTTATTACCCAAGTCCTCACTAGTATTTCACTGTTAGTTGATTAACTTAGCCTACTTGCATGCTTTAAGTTATACCTAGAAATATAAATCATTCATACAGGTGCGCAAAATAAATAAATAGTATATTAGCAATTTATATCAAACATGCATTAACCCAAGAATAGATGCACAAATTGGTAACAAAACTTCTCTTTATTAATTTATTCTTTGGTTATAGACTCAACTCCACCCTGTACACTCGGCTGCAAGGGTCTGCGCACTTAGCTGTGGACTGCTAGGCCTCTGCGCACTCAGCTGCAGAGCCTTCTCCTACTCTATGACCCAAAGACACTTAGACACTTAGACTCTTGCTTCTCTCCTACTTTCTTCACTATGCTCTCTTTTACACTTAGAGCCTCACTCTATTTATAGAATCCCATAGTCTACGTACCATGGGTAGGTCTATCCAGTCGACACTACATTCCAAAACTAGGGCGGACAACCTTGTGACTTTATCATATATTTCGTGATCCGCGCCCACAACTCATGGAGTCTTTACAACAATATCGGGTCAAAACTTGGGCTTTGAACCCCAAAACATGCCTTGGAGGGATTCCATGCCCAACAAAAATAATGTCCAAGACTACACTCTTGACAGGGATCAGAGCAAGTTTTACAGCTAAATCCTTAATTAATGAGGTATAGTACTTTCCTAGAACCAAGAGTACACAGATCATGATATGGTCAAGTTATTTGTAGTTGAAGTTGATCCATGATTACTTTAGGAATTTGATTATGGGAAGCACCGAAATATAACATGAAATTATATAAAATAAAATCATGAATTTTCAAGGTGACGTAAGAGTGAGGTACACTTTCATCAATCATATCTGAAGTGATCTGAACACTCATATGAATTGATCTGAACACACTAAACTGATCTGAACACTCTCCATAGATTTTGAGGGTTGTTGTTGATGATTGTAGCTATATATTTTTTTTTCTATTCACTGCCCCTTTTAATTTGCTATCTACTCCTGAAATTTAGCTTATGTTCTATTCGATGAGATCACATAGTTTACCTAATCTCTTTTCATCAGGGATAGAAAACTTTAACAATTTTTTATATGACTTATCAACTTCAATATATTTTTCAAAACTAGGTATAATTAAAAACATATTCTTAATTTCATTAGCAAATCATAATCTAAGCCTTCGATGAAAGCTTTTCCAATTATAATTCCTCAATTTTTGGCAAATTTGGTCTTTTCCACTGCTATCTCATGTAACATGTGTTGATAAGTTTGTGAAATTAAAGATTCATTCTCATAAACTTCTAATTGTTGAGTTAACTTATAATTCTTTTGAATCTCAGCGAAATATGCATTGTCACACTTAATTTTATATTCTTCAATATTTTGGAGCTCCATCTTGACTTTTTCAATTTCTTGATCCTTTAAAGATAAGTCTCCTTGCTATTGAAGTACTTGTTGTAGATGGTGTCACTATGGTAATCGAAGTTGAAATACTGAGTTGTTGCTCTTTTTCTTTCAAGAATGTTTCCATGTCAGCTTCCATCTTCTGAATTTGAAGATTTTGTTCAGCTATCATCTTGAACATATTTTCCTTTTCATTTTCTAATTGACCTACTTACATAGCTTGTGGATGTTCTATAGTAGGGAGTTTAAGATGCTTCCTCGATGCTTGAATTTCAACATTTTTATTCTTTATCATCTCTTCTGCTAGTTTGATATCACTAGGATCATATCTTAGTTTTATCACAAAATATTCAATTGCTTTGATTCTGATATCTTTAGATAAGGATGACATTCTCTCCATTTTTAATTGTGTTTGAATATTGTTCAAGGAAGCTTGAAGCTTAGAAATTTCCATGGCTGAACTTGTCAATGTGGAATATATCATTTCACCTGCCTACTTATGAACGCCAATTTGATCAATTGCATTAATTTTCTTAGTATCAAAAGAAAAAATGGATGTTTTATAATCTTTTGCACTTTTAGGGACTAGAAATTTAGGTTCTAATAAGGCTAATTGAAATAATTCCTTTTCAGTGTTAAGTGTATACAAAAGTATATGTTGGGTGGTCGAAGATCGTTTCCAAAATTTTGAATAAGTAGTGCCCTTTAATTATTAATTCTTCCTTTTTATTTCTCTGTATCTAGCAAAAAAAAATTGCTGCACTGTATCTTGAGAGACAGATGACACACAAGAATCTATTGTGATCTCTTCAATAATGGAAATTCAAAATTTTGAGTTACGAATGACTCAAAAATATGATCTTGGTGGGGAAATGTAAGTTTCTGATAGATCTCCATGAGGGAATCAATAGAAAAAGGGTGTAGAGGAGCTTGGAAATTGATTTGGAGTTCTTGGCATATGGATTCAGTTGTAATGGTGAATAACACTTCATTGTTTTGGAAAATTATATCCCTCTAACTCGGAAGACACCTGAGATGGAACCAGGTGACAAATTCTGGGAAGTTATGAGTTTGGGAAAAGACAAATTGGGGAAAGAAATACTCCCAACTACTCTATTCATCACTAACATCTTGGAATTTCTGGTTTTCCTAGTTGTAAAGTTCGTAAAGATCGAACTCGCACTCGGTCTCTGAGATTTTATATTGAGTTTCAACTAGAGGGATATTTTCTAAGTTAATAACAGATGGATATGTAGGGATTTCTACAACTATTTAGAATTTCCTATGTAAGAATGCATCTTCAACAAAAAATTATCAACTAAGGTGGCATTGACGATGTTGGACCCGCCAACATGTCAAGGGGATATCCCCTATAAGAAGCCCCGATTAGACCTCAGACTATTTGGTGTAGGAGTCCCAATAGTGGGTCGTAAGGTAATGCCTTGACCACGAAGTAACACAGAGGTAAGTAAGATAACTCTTTCAGTAGCAAGGGTGTGACTAATGCAGTGAGTCAAGGAAGGTGTATGAGAGGTTCTAACACTTCAAAGGGAGAAGAAGGTGAAGGATCAGTCCCAAATCGGCTAGGAACACACAACACAAAAGGACATGCAAAGCTTCCGATGGAGAAGTCCACTTGGATGCGGCAGTCACGCCATACAAGGTAAGATAGCACGAACAACACTCATGGATCAGTCTAAGACAAGTGTGATGGATTTTATAGCAAGGTTCATGTGAAAGTTTTGTCTGATGTCCGACACAACAACCGACATGAACGACAACAACATTAACAACATATGCAACACATTAACAACAAGACTCATATAATTGCATACAAATCATTTCATACACAAGTATGTAAGTTAAACAACATATATCATTAAGGCAACTGGAGCAGTCCAACTACAATAACAACATATGCATGAAAATTTGTTGGGTCTTATTATATAAAGAAGTGCAAGTAAAAATAATACAATCCACCATGTAAACCTGTTAGCCCCAACAATGGAACGTTACAACCACATCTGCCTGCTCCTCCAAATAGATGTACTAGCTTCGTGCAGTGGAGAAGCCAAGGCATGTTACAATATTGTCCAATCCTTATTCAAGATAGTCTTAGTAGAAGCTTGGCTGACCAACAACCTATACAATAAGTTATGAGGGACTATTTATAGAAAAGGGTGGGGTGAATCTTGACATTCCTCTTTGTGACAGTTCAACTACCCTCATGACATTCCTCTTTGTGACAATTGAACTACCCTCATGACTCTTCACCTACTCTATGATTGTTACATCTAATTATTGACACTTGACTTACACTTGACATGACTCAACATTACAATGCACATGTGCTCATGTGAGACAACATGGCTTGAGTGAGCTTTGCAAGACATCACTGACACTCAGTCCACTATGATGAGACCAATTCTTTGACATGCTTGTGATGGTGAAGTTGGTGAGTTAATTCCAAGCTTGGTCATCCTTGATGGTGTGCATGCACCTCATGGTGACATCTTGCTGAAGCGAACTCTTGCCTCTGTTGCAATCAGTGCATTGGTTCGGCCCCTTCATTCAACTCGTCTACTAACATGCGCATGGTATTCTTGGGTATGGTTGAACCTAAAACACACTGATGCATAGTGTCCATGCTCATCTTCAAGTGTGTGTTGGTGTTCATGTGCATCAACTTGCCGAAGTACATGCCCAGCCCTAGTTGGACTTGCTTCTTGTCTTCGCCTTGGTGAGTGTGTCGAATGCGTTGGATTGCATGCGTGCATTGAATGACATGCATGCTGCTGAATCCCTTGCATTTGATCAACAACACTACTCATGATGTCTTCTACATGTCAGTTGCTGGGATGGATCTTTAACTTTTATGGGCGAAGTTTCATCTATTAGTGCATGTTGCGCCCACTATTATTCTTGACCATAGTGCAACTCATTCGTCTGTTTGTGCATATTCATGTTCTTCCTTAAGTTGTTGCTTCGGCACATGGAACTCCTTCTTTGTTCCATTCTCTGTATTCGTGCGACCTTCCTGTCATGTCGTCACCTCATAGTCTGAGTCTCCAAAGTTGCTTTAATTTACAATGGATCTGCTTGATCTTGCAGCTTTGTTCTGCCTCTATGTTGTCCACAACCTTCCTCTTGCATTTGCTACATTCACTGCATTCAGTATTCTACCTTCAGTTGTTGTTCATGATGTTGCTTATTGTGATGCTGCTACTTGATGTCCTTGTCTATGAACAACTTTATGTCTTCATGAGTAGGAAATCTCATAGACACTTGATTGGCTGCATCACCAAGCATGCTTTGGACGATGTCTTTGTCTCTACTCTCCTGGAAACCATTTTACATATAGTACTGAGAGGCAGATGAACATCTATGATACCTGTAGATAAGAAAACACTCATGGCAAGCAATATGTCAGTTGAAAACCAAAATGAACATGAGAACTAACTTGTATCATACCTAGGTGAATGATCATGAAGGTTGCGCAATTTCGATCGGGAGGCCAGGAGACCGATTGCCAAGACTGTGCAAGGACCGTTCGGGTTGTTGGGAGACTGACTGACTGTTGGAACTGTGCAATGCATAGTCCAATTTGGCTTTTGACTACAAGGACTATGCAATGCACAATTCCAGCTGGGAAGGACTGCTAGCCTAGGGATAGATTTGCACAATTTCTTGGGCCATGTAGCCACTGTCCTCCAAAAATGCGCAAAAGAGTCCTGGAAACCAGTATTGGGTAGGAATGTGAAAATTTGGAGAGGAAGGTGAGCCTTCGTTTCCAATATTGCGCAATGAAGCCTTGGTGAAGGCAGAGCCCAGGCCAAGGTTAGCCCAACTCACCGACAGGCAACTGAAAGCAAGTAAGTCAATGAATGCATGGTGACACTAAGTGACAGTAGAAGTGATTAACAATGCATGAAAAACATGAATGAAATATTTAGCAAATACATCAACATGCATGTACGTGAGGTAGTTCACCGGTTGAGCGAATGTCCATGCAAAATAGTTTCATGCATGCGACAGTAGTGAGATAGAAATGAAAACTGAAACAAAGCTAGGACAAGCTAGTATACATGTAAATGACAACAAGTGTTCAAAAAAATCAAGAAAACAATACTCCCACAAGCGAAAACACAAAAAAAGACAGAACTGAATGTGCCGACTACACCTAGATGTGATGTGGGATGTCAGAGTTGCAAGGTTGATGTGAGGTATGAGCTCTGTAGCATCTGATTGATGAGTTTTTCTAACATCAAGGTTGTGACGTGCATGCCGCAAATATAGGGGAAGTGACACTTGGTGGGAGGTTTCTGAATTGCTCCTTGATGTAACCTCCAATTTCTAAACATTGATCCCTATAAAATGGGATGCCTTTATATGTTGCGTTGGGAGAAGCAACCCAGAGGGAACTGGTCAAATCAGTTACGCATGTAAGAGACTACTCGAATGTTGGAGAAATGTGTGCATTTCTAGCTGGGAGCTTGGCTGATTGCCCAAGAGGTTTACGCAGTTTCTAGATAGAGCAGCTGATTGCTACCCAGATTTGTACAGATCCTGGGCTGAACAACCTATTGCTGGGAAAATTTGCACAAATCCTACTGGGAGGGTTGGCTAGCAGGATTATGCAATCCTGGAGCCCATCAGGCTGTCAGAGAGGATTGTACAATTCCTGGAGGGAAGGCTAGTTTCCCTCCAGGAATGCACAATTTTCAAGGGGAAGCTACTCAACCTATAGCTGGACCAAGTCCTAGTGAGTAGCACGTGAGGGGAGTCGATCAATTATGATCGACAAGCTGCCTTTGTGCAAGGAAAACTCATGAAGCTTGAGAACTTGACAAAGCAAGAGAAAGTGTTGTGTAAGGTTGGTAGGGAGGCTCCAAAACAGGCTAAGGAAAAATTTTGGAGGGTGGTTGTAGCTTCTACAACAAGTGGAAAATTACTAGGCTATCATGATCACTGGCATCAGAAGATGGTTGCGTGATTATGAAATTCAGGGCCGCAATTGTGTTGTTGAAACAAGAAATGGTAAAACAGAAGAATGCAGAGAAATGCATTTTTTAAAAGAGGAGGTGTGAAAGAATTAATAGATTATAACCATTTTAGGTGCATCTAATTAATAACATGTTGGGCATGGAATCCCCCCCAAGGCATGTTTTGGGGCTTAAAGCCCAAGTTTGACCAAGTCCATTGTAAAGACTCTGCGATTTGTGGGCGAGGAGCGTGAAGTCATATTAGAGTCATAGGGTTGTCCGCCCTTGTTTTTGTAATGTAATGTCAGCTTGAAAGATCTATCCATGGTCTGTGGACCATGGGATTGTATAAATAGAGTGATGCTCTAAGTGTAGAAAAGGAGAAGATAAGAGAGAAACATGATGAGTCTAAGGAAGTGATTGAGTCAAGGTGTAAGTCATGTCTTTGGGTTGTAGAGTAGAAGAAGGCTCTGCAGCTGAATGCGCAAATGCCTAGTAGTCCGTAGCTGACTGCGTGGACCCCTACTGCTGAATGCATAGGGCAGGTCGAGTCTGTAACCATGGGAAGAATTAATAAAAGAGAAGTTATACCTTACTTTTGTGTATATTTTCCTATCTTATGTATCATTGGGTATGAATTGCAAGGTTACTGTTTATTTGCCGCGTGAACTCATATGAATGTGTTGTATAAATAAATATAACATAAGGCACCCATTTATGTGAAGATAACTAATTGGTGTAAGAAGATAAACAAGATCTCGAGTGTGACTTAGGGAAATAGTGCATAGTGCTGCTCTAGTAGTGCGGAAGCCCCACAACCCCTGGTTAGGGTTGCACGAAGGAAAATATATCAGGGCGCGAAGGCTAGGGAAGCGCACAAAGTAAGCTGTGCTCAGGGACTAATAGTTGGACTGAATCAACCCTTCAGACATCTCAAGGGTGCGGAAACCTGGTTCCAACACCCCCTCATACTACTTTCGGTGGGGCCTTAGTCCACACTCCATGAATTGTTACAAAAAGGGCCAGTAGTACAGGGATTTGTTTGGCTAATTAACTCTGAACCTGGTTCAGACTCCAACAAGCAAACAAATGGTTCCATTGTTGGGACTGAGATCTACATAAGGATGTGTGATGTCGTATCACTAGAATCCAACTAATAAAGGAATTGAGGATTAGTTGGATATGAAGATTGACGAGTTCACAACGTAGAAGAACAAAAATCCACAAATATGAAAAGAAGAGTGGTTAGACTACTACTTATACACAGAGATCCACAAAATTTTCTTCACATCCTTTCCTACTAATCTATACAAGTGGATCATGAAGCTAGCAGATAGCCAAGGAAGGTGCAAGCTCAATAGACCTATTGTGTGGACTCCAGAATTGGTGTGCAGATTGAAAGCGTCGGAGGATAAGATCGTGTACATTTTTTATCACTGGGTTGATCTAATTATAGGAGGATTCATTACTGAATTCATGGTAGATACTTTAGTCAGCTACAACGAGGAAAAGTGATGCTTCCTCAAAGGACTGCGAGGTAAGTACATTAAGTCTTTGAACACTTGGATTAAAATGTTATTATGTGAAAAACAGGTTATACAAATAAATTGATGTTTGGGGTTGCGTGAAGTGGGAAAATTTACAGAAACGAAGGTAGTGTAGAACTAGAAACTAGCCCCTTGATTTCACCTCTGCGAGGGAATTAGGAAGAGCTCACAAAGGTCTCACCAAGAAGTACGATCAATTTTATAAAGCAGAGGATTCCACGCATACCACCCCCACCCATACCACTACCAGTTTCACATCTTCACCCCCATTTTCGCCCATACCACCTTCGCCACCACCGCGAGTCAATATGGCAAGAGCGATAAACTTGCTCATGGTCAACGGAGTAGGAAATGAAGATTTGGACCAATTTTGGTTCATGCTAAAAGCTGTATGGGAAGTGCAAGGAGTTACAGATGACAATATAAAGAAGGAAACGTTGGTTAGCGCTCTGCAGGATTGTGCGCTGACCTAGTATATTAAGAATTCCAATGAGAATTTGAATGTGAGGATCGCGGATATCGAAACTACGCTAAACAAAGAATTTAGTAGGCCGAAGTCAGAGGCAGTCGATAATTGGGTTCAAGGAAATCACAATGCTACTAGGCGAGACCCCTTGAGAGTTGGATCAGAGATTGAAGTGCACAATTCGCAAAGCTAACATGACATTGACGGATGGACAATGCCGTGAATGGTTTGTAGCATCGTTAACGCTGCATCAAAAGAATGCGCTGTCACAATAGAGGCTAACAACTCAGGCTGAGGCATTTGAGATCACGATGAAACTGTATGAGACCCTGTTATGAGATCCCAACCACGGAATTCAGAAGATTCACGCGTAGTTGAAAAACTTGGGCATTGAGATGCAGAGTTTGAAATAAGACAGGACAACTCGCCCAGAATTGCGTGACAAGGTATGGTGCGGAAAGTGCAAGGGTCAGGGACATGATAAGGACCACTTCCTAATGTTCGAAAATTACCTCACGGGAGGAGGAACAATGTTGTTGAGACCAGAGGCATAAGAAGGACCTAGCACGACACCTACATTATGGTGAGCGATTTCTTAAATAGGGGGAAAGCATGCTACGGAAAACTGCCACCTGTTGCAGAAGTACACGCAGTATTCACAACAATTGTTCTATAATTTATGTAGATCAGTGGGACATGATGAGCGAACATGTAGAAGTTATGTGTTGATGATGGATAGGAGTCCTACCTACAGAGTTCAGGCCAAAATGCAGGGATGATGCAAACCTGATTTCAGGGGTGTGGATGAGGTAGAGGTGGAGGAGGACCTGGAAGAGGTCGTGGACAATTGCTATGTTACAATTGTGGAGGGCCAAGGAATTATGCCCGATATTGTACAAATTTGACGCATCCATCATGCTTGTATTGTACATTGTTTGATCATGAGATGGAGGAATGTCCCACACTGATAGCGTGGCTGCACGATAAAGGAGCGCTCCAACCTCACCCAACTTAGAACCTACAAATGATGAGGCCTGAGGCACACGAGGAAGACCCTAATGTGAATATTGTGCTCTGAAGTGAAATTACGATAGGGGGTGACAAAGGCAAGAAGCCTGAGGATAGTACTTGGGTTCACAAGTCTCCAACGAAAGTGCCAAAGTTTGATTTCGAGCATGTTAAGGAAACCTTCATGGAAGCTAGGAAGAGCTTCGTTGATGCCTCCACTTCAGGAAGCAAAGATAGACCAGAGCGAGAAATGGACCCATCGATGCTCATGATGTTCTTGGAAACATGTATGAAACTACTACGTGACAACAAGGCTGTAAAGGGACTACAGGAAGTTATAGCTAGATGCGTTGGGACCGCGCCAAGAGAACCACGTGTAGTCTGTAAGATTGGAAAGCATGTGACGAGGATGTGAAGGGAGATGTGATTGACCACGTAGATTAGAGAATATGAGATGGACCAAGTGATTCTCGACCTAGGATCAGACGTGAACATTCTACCAAAGAAGACATGGGAACGCATGGTTAGGCCTACGCTGTAATGGTCTCCTATCCAATTGCAAATGGAAAACCAATAAAAGATCCTACCTATGGGAAGATTATAGGGGATCATAGTGGATATTCAAGGGGTGAGCGTGATGGAAGATTTTGAAGTGATAGAGTTTGTTGATGACATCAATGCCTACCTCACTCTATTATGAATCGATTGGGCCACTGACATGAATGGGGTGATAAATCTGAAGAAGCGAGAAAAAGTATCTGCACATAGTTGTACCTTTGGACCCTACAGAAGGATCATGCTACACAGAGCCAGTGCATGACTATGAAAGCAACAACAACGTGGACTGCATCTACAAGATCATCATGTAAGAACAAGACTGGGTAAATCCAACCATGGACGGATGAATCTCCTGGGAGTGGGAAATCTCCTGCACCTCGGATTCTGACGAGGAGATAGAACGATGGCAGAACCAGTTATATGAGGTAACGACGCTAAACTGTAACATGATGACGAGATCGCTGCAATGCGTATCAATGAAGGTAAGTCATCTACCTATGTATGATGGGTTAAGCAAGGTAGATGACTTCCTGAATAGATTTGAAAGAGAGGTGCCGGAACAACAACGTTTCGAAGCTTTGAAATGGGTATTGCATGCTACACCCTTGAGGTGGTGGGGTACGCACCAAGGAATATTTGAGGACTCGCATGAATGCAAGAGAATGATGTGCATATGGTTTGGGAAGCCTCATATGTGATTCACAAACAAAAAGACCAAAAGGAGCAATCCATGCACGCACCTTTCCATATGGGTACAGGCATATGTTACAAAACCTACGCGGATGCATATAGACTCCGAGTTAAGAAACATGGTCAGTAGACATGTGAGGGCCATGGGGGCCTCACCCAATGAACCTATGGCATATCACGTGTGTTCGTGGCATACTAAACAATACCCCTAATTTGACTACATATTGTAAAATACCTCTAAAAATCACGTTATTGAACTCCCTACTAATGCAAACCCAACACACCTTCCCAATTTAAACAACCCCTAATTTCACTACATACTGTAGATATCCATTTTTTCATTAACATTTTTTATACCCCTTTATAATTTCTCATTAACTTTGAGCTCCATTTTTTATACCTGCCAATATAAAAACCCTTTAGCCCCTATATATCCCCCAATATTTAATGTCATTTTTTCCTCAATAAATATCCCCAATATGAACCCATGTGCTATGGTATTGCTCTCCTAGTGAAGCCCCCGTGGTGAGGGCAGGGAAATTGTGTGAACGACCTCTCAGGTTGGAACAACAGAGTATGGAAAGAGTGGGTAGGCAGAAAGTGATCCATGCAGAAGCCTTTGATAAAGTATGTGAAGCGTTGAACATGGTACACAATGTGTAGCGAACTGATTGGGAGCTGCACGTACCAGTGGTTCTGTGGGCTTATAGGACAAGATGTAAAAAACTGATGGAGCAAGTGCCTCCAGGGCTAGAGTATGGAGTGAACACTGTAATCCCTATAGAATATAAAATTCCTTGTTCATGCATAGCAGCATCAGTAGGTGCGATGGTTCACGGAGCCTTGGAAGAAGGGATCATGCAGTTGAACGAAGAAGAACACTTGGGAATTGAGGAAGAATTATGATAGGGTGATCTTAGGCTCCAAGAACTTATGAAATATAGGGTGCAATTAAGGGAGAAAAGCACTCTACTGGAAGCGGAAGCCAAGAAGCTTGAAGATGGGATCAAGAAGGATTTTCTTTATAAATATCCTAGGGTGATAAAACAAGGTGCACATGATCACATCGTTGAATTTGGGGACTATCTCCGAGAATTGATCAGCCTGATGCCTTGGATTGGACCGCATATTACTAAATGGATCAACCATGGTGGAGCGATGCCAATCATAAAGTGCGCGATGCATCCAGTAATAATAAAAGGTGGGTATTTTCCAGGAAAGGTGATGGATGACCAAATGAAACCCTATATAGGTGGCATGGCCACCTGACTATCCGTGGGAAGTAGTCTTAGTGCTCCAAGTAGTTGAAAGGAGGCATGGGACTATAAACTACTCTACCAGGGAGCTACACGATGTTGGAGCTATGTGCAGAAGGAAAGTTTCACAAGGTCCATGACCGTGCAAGGGGAGCTGCGCTGCCACATGGGTTGGCTGGAAAGTGACCATTGGAGTCACTATTCACGTTGTGATGCTCGAATTGAGACCAAAGGGAGCTAGCGGCAGGCATTTAAGATGTGCTTTATGGGCAAGATTTTGGAAATTTGCTGCCAAGGGAGCATTAATGAATCAGATTTGGGGGGAACGGTCAAATTCAAATTCAAAAGGCATTATAAACTACAAAGGGTTTCCCAACAAACAACACTTGGTCACTTGCTAATTGATCTATTATATGTCCTGTGTATTCTGAGCCAAGATCTGTTTGCCCTGTGTCAAGCATTGATTGAGCCCTTGATTACGCGATTAAAAGATTTTTGGACCAGCAAGATGACAACGTCAGAAGAAGTTAGGGAAATTGCAGAGATGACCGTTGAAGAGGCTACGTAGGCCCTGACTGTGGTGGATGCTCGTGAAGGCACCGGGATTGTGGTAGAAATCCTTAAATCGCCGCATGACACCGAGAAGCGGTCTTGACGGTGTGTGTTCAGCCTTGGATCGACGATGCCTTCATCATTACAACGACAACTGGAGGCAAGATCACGCAAATGTAGCGGATGTAGGAACAAATGCAAGGAAGCAGTTCTGACATCGCGGTCTCGGAACAACGGTACAGGAGATTTAGTAGGCAGTCGCTCAGTGCACTACTGACCTTGCAGCCGTTCGAGTAGAGTTGGAGGGACTCCATGCAAAGATCTCTGCATCGACAGAGTGACTCGAGGGCGAGACACAATGTTCGTGTTGGGGGCCTACTGGGCATGGAATCCCCCCCAAGGCATGTTTTGCGGCTTAAATCCCAAGTTTTAAACATTTCCATTGTAAAGACTCCACGATTTGTGGGCATGGAGTGTGAAGTCATAATAGAGTCCCAAGGTTGTCTACCCTTGTTTTTGTAATGTAATTTCAGCTTGAAATATCTACCATGGTCCACGGACCATGGGCTTGTATAAATAGAGCGAGGCTCTAAGTGTAGAAAAGGAGAAAATAAGAGAGAAGCATAATGAGTTTAAGGAAGTGATTGGGTCAAGGTGTAAGTCATGTCTTTGGGTCGTAGAGTAGGAGAAGGCTCTGCAGCTAAGTGTGCAGAGGCCTAGTAGTCCGTAGCTGAGTGTGCAGACCACTGCAGTTGAGTGCGCAGGGCAGGTCGAGTCTGTAACCATGGGAAGAAGTAATAAAATAGAAGTTATACCTTATTTCTGTCTATCTTTTCCTCTATTATCTATCATTGGGTATGAAATGCAAGTTTACTATTTATTTTCTACATGAACTCATATGAATGTATTGTATAAATAAATATAACATAAGGCACCCATTTATGTGAAGATAACTAAATGGTGTAAGACGATAAGTAAGATCTTGTGTGTGACTTAGTGAAATAGTGCAAAGAGCTGCTCCAGCAGTGTGGAATCCCCACAGCCCCTGGTTAGGGCTGCACAAAGGCGAATATATCAGGGCATGAAGTAACCCAGGTGCAGGGACTAATAGTTGGACTGAATCAACCCCTAATAAATATCAAAGGTACGGAAACCTAGTTCCAACACCCCCTGATACTACTTCGGGTGGGACCTCATTCTGCAATTCACAAACTCTTGCCGAAAGGGCCAGTAGTACAAGGATTTGTTTGGCTAATTAAATCTGAACTTGGGTCAGGCCCCAACAAGCCAACATAAACTATATGTTGGTAGAAAAGAATAATGATTAACGGTCATATAATTTTTTGGTGGGAGGAATTTAATTATCTAATTATTATTTTGTGAGAATGAATAACGAAAGGACAAGTGGTGGAGTATCAGTGGAAGTTGGAGCAGAGGCGAGAAGGAAAAGTAATTTTCATTTGGGTGGGTGGTTAATGGTTTGAGAGTGGGGGGGAGATGAACTCATTATGAACCTACCACATATTGTTCAGTGGTTTATGCAAATCGGCTTTTTAGACCCCTCCCCCTCATTAACCTATGAAAGTGTGGGGTTGTCTCGAATCCATCTTTCATTTTTTATCTGGGCGGGGATGATCTCATCCATCTCTTTTAAATCATGTTTTATTACTATTTGACAAGACACCAAACCATATTTATTTACAATTAAAATACCACTTTTGAAAAATGGAAAGGATTTAAAATTTTAACAATATAAAACAAATGAAAGCAGAATTTTGACTTGCGTGCAAACTTTGGGATTTTTTATTCTATTTGTGATATATATTTTTTATATCCCTTTTTCTTTCTTTTCTTTTGATATGTTTTATTTAATTTTTTTTCTCATTTTTGTTTTCTTTTCTTTCTTTCTTATTTTTTTTTTTTGTAAGCTGGGGTGGGACTCTCCGATTTACATGTCCACTATGTACCCCTCTACGAGGGAAGGGTAGCCCAAGATTTGAACCCAAGACTTCCGGTTCGGTGAGACTTCATTTCCATGGCCCTTGCCGCTTGAGCTACCCCATGTGGACTCTTTCTTTCTTATTTTTATTCTCTTTTTTGTTTTTTTTTTTTTTTTCTTTTTTCAATCATAAAGGAAAAAGTAAAAAATAACTAGGGTAAAAATAAGTTACAAGATGGGCTCCATCTCAGGATTGTTTCCCCCTTTGGGGTACAGAGAACTTGCAGATCCATGTGCCTTCTCCTCAGGTTACAGAGTCTTCGTTGTGATAAACACACTTTGATGCTGAAAATTTAAAGAAAACAATAATTTATAATGAAAATGATTGCAAGTATTTAATACTGAATATAGTGTTTGAGGTAGACATGCAAGAATACCCTAGGGGGTGATTTCAACATGATTAAATCACTCACGGAAAAAAGGGGGAACGAGAGTACTAGGCAAAGATTTTGTGGCTTTTCAAACCTTTTTTATGAAATGAAGCTAGCGAACATTGAAATGCATAACGACATATTCACCTGGAACAATAAAAGAGGAGGAGAGTCTCAAGTAGATTCCAAATTAGACAGATTCAAAATCTCATAGGATCTTATGCTCAATGACAAGGAAATGGTAGCAGGAGTGCTACCCTTTGGGGGATCAGATCACTGGCCGATACAATTGGAGGTGCAGGGCATTGGTAAACCCAAGAATAGACCTTTTAGATTTGAAAATATATGGCTCTCCCACCCAGATTTCATCAGCAATGTAACCAAGTGGTGGGCAAAGGATATAAACATTCAGGGTTCCAAAATGTTTATCCTATAGAAAATATTAAAACATATCAAGCTACGGCTTAAGGAGTGGAACAAGACTAAATTTGGCAATATCTTGAAGGGAAAAAAATGATTGAAAGCAAACTGCAGGAACTTAACCAAGGCCTTATCAAAGAAGGCCATGACAAAGCTCGACATGATCAAGCTACCAGATATCAGCAGCAATGGGAGTATTTATGCAGTTAAGAGGAAATATTTTGGAGACAAAAATCTAGAATCCAATGGCTAAAAGAAGGTGAACGCAATACGATATTTTTTCACAAATCCACCATGGCAAATAGAGCACATAATAGAATTTCTCTGATTAAGGATGAAAGAGGAAATAATCTCAATTCTCATGAAGAAATAGAGGTAGTACTAGTCCAGCACTTTAGAAACATAGCTCAGGAAACCTGTTATGACAGAGAACACTATATCTAGGAATTCACCAAGAACATACCCTGGATCGTTTCCAAAGAGGATAATGTTAACCTTTACAGGCCTGTGATAGAAGAGGAGGTTAGTGGGGTTCTCAAAGAAATGCAAAATGGTAAGGCGCCAGGCCCTGATGGTTTCAATGTCGATTTCTTCAAAGCTTGCTGGAATATTGTCAAACAGGACATTCTGCAAGTAGTGGAAGACTCCAGGAGACATAGAACCATTTTGAAAGCTATGAATTCCTCCTTCATAGCCCTAACCCCTAAACAGGAGCAGGCTCAAAACCCTGACAGATTTAGACCTATATCTCTATGCAATGTTGTTTACAAGATAATATCAAAGGTGGTTGCAAATAGGCTCAAACCCCTCTTACCTTCATTAGTTTGAGGCGAACAATTGGGATATGTGGAAGGAAGGCAAATTCTTAATAATATCATCCAGGCACATGAAGTGGTGCACTCCCTTACTAGTAAGAGAAAATATGGTATGATCATGTGACTTGATATAGCCAAAGATTATGATCAACTGAATTGGAACTATATCAGGAAGGTTCTTATTGCTTTTGGGTTTGATCACAGATGGGTAAGATGGATCCTGGCTTTGTTCACTTCTAGTTTTTCAATTATTGTCAATGGCTCTCCTTTGGAGACTTTTACCGCATCCAAGGGCCTCAGGTAGGGTGACCCTCTTTCTCCCATTCTCTTCATTCTCATGATGGAAGGTCTAGGAAAAGCCATTAAGTATGCTAAAATAGTTGGTAAGATTAGGGGTATAAAACTCTCTAACAATGGACAAGCCTTAATCCATCAACAATTTGTTGACGATACCATGTTGCAAGGAACACCCACAGTCAAAGAAGCTCTTGCCTACAAACAAATTCTTAAGGACTTTGCCATGGCCTCCAGCTTGGAAGTTAATCTTTCCAAATCTAAGATTTTTTTCTTTAATACTCATATTGCTATTCAGAGGAACATATCCAAAATTATAGGATTCCAAAGAGACTCTCTCCCCTCTAAATACTTGCGGGTTCCATTAACTGCAAAACCACTTCACAAAATTATTTGGGAGTCGATTATTAATAAGATGCAAGACAAAAGCAGGAAATGGACTATGAGATCTTTAACTTTGGTTGGCAGGTTGGTCCTCACAAAGGCTGTGCTTAAATTAATCCCAATATTTATGCTTTCTGCCATCCTTTCTCCCAAAGGAATTATGCATGAAATGAGAAGCATACAAAGAGACTTTCTATGGGGCAAGGGGGAAGAAAAGAAGAAATGGGCCTTAGTTGCCTGGGATAAAATATGCAAACCCAGAAACCATGGGGGTTTTGGATTGGATGATCTTGAGATTCTTTGTAAGGTTTAGGGGCAAAACTATGGTGGCGATGGATAAAGGAACCAGAGAAAAATGGGCTATTACTTGGAAAGAAAAATATGCAAGTGCTTGGACTGATAATGAATGCATAAGGATGGATGGGAATATAAGAGGATCTCATATTTGGAACAAAGCCTAGGATAACAGATGATTAATTCAAGACCATAGCTTCTGGGAAATTAGAGAGGGAGACTTAGCCTTATTCTGGGAGGATAGATGGCAACAAGAACCTATTCTCTTATAGGAGGACCTGGAGGACCTCAAAGCAGAGACTGATATTAAGGAGCTTACCCGTGTCAGGGATTTTTGGGATCAAACCAATAGTGCAGGGAAATGGAGAAAATGGAGAAAATTAGACCTCCAAGAGGACAGTCGTCTTTTAACCAAGGCTGAAAGACTAATGAAAATGTTGGATCAAAGGAAAATTCTAGTTTCTAGGGGGCATGACCAGCTGAGATGGGGTAGCAACAATGAAGGGAACTTCAATCTTAAATAGGATAAATGCATTCTCCTTGAAATCGATCCTCATGCTCCTAATAGGGTTTGGCAAAACCTTTGGAAGCATCTGGGTTGGATGAAAATTAAACTCTTTTTGTAGTTGGTACTGTAAAGGAAAATCCTAACCTCAGGTAATATTAGGAAAAGAGATTCCTAGGGCCTTCTAGATGCCAGCTCTGTAAGGCCCAAGAGGAGTCCATTGAGAACCTTCTCCAACTGCTCTTTCACCTCCAGATTATGGGATTCGTTTGTAGCTATCTTCCAACAATATGATGGAGATAGGGGATGCCTTTTCAATACTCTCACCAATTGGAGAAATAAGTTTTCGGATAATGAAGTTCTTGGTTCCGCATGGGCTCTTACACCAAGTTTCATAATTTGGAATGTTTGGAAAGAAAGGAACAACAAGATATTCAAGAATGTCAAGAATTCTTCCCACAATATCTATGATCAGATCTGAAAACAGATTAAGGAAACGGTTAGTACTACCATTATAAATCTTCCCTTGAACCCTCCTTCGGCCATAGACTGGAGGATTCTCTACCGGCTAGATTTGCAGGGACTGGTTCCTTAGGGCTTTGTAAGGAATGGTTCAATGAGGGACCCTAAACTAGACTTTTGGCATCCTCCCCCTAAGGGCTTTCTCAAATTCAACATCGATGGGGCTTCCAAAGGTAATCCGGGTGAGGCAGGCCATGGAGTGGTGTTAAGAGACGACAAGGGAGATATTCTTTTCATATTTTATGGCCACTTAGGAAAAACCACCAACAACATGGCGGAGTTAATGGCCATGGAACAATGTCTTGAGTTCCTGGTTCAGGAATATCGACAAAACAAAATAATTGAAGTTGACTATGAGATCATCATCAACTCTGTCAAAATAATAAGTTGGGGAACAAGACTGGAAAAAGCCTCTTCAAATTGGAGGCTTATTCAAGTCTTCCAATGTATTCATAGTCATCTACAGAGCCTGAGAAGAGTCAGATTTGCACATGTGTGAAGAAAGGCCAACAAGCTAGCAGATTTGCTAGCCAATGAAGGAGTGGTCTGCATAGATAACAAGGCAGTGATGAAGGATAAAGGAGCTTAAGGGGTGGCAAAATTGAAGGCTCTGAAAGCTTCGCGCATTTGGTCAAGGAGGGTCAACGATGCGAACATTTGGGAGCAGATGAAACTTGATGACCGTGAAACCAAAGATTCTCTTTCCTGGCCATTCTTACCACGACCTGAGTGGTTTCCTGTTGATAGCAGCCCACACAAGTGGGAAGCGGTTTTTGCTTTTTGGAAGCGACCCCACTTAGGAAGATCCACGTGGCAGTGGGGCTGGGAGGAATACCACCTTTATCGCACACTAAATTCCACGTTAGTTGGTGGATGTGATATCCTTCTCCATCATCATATCTCAAAAGGCGTTTCAATGGTTCAGATTGATCAGGTAATGGTGAGCTGCTTTTTCTTGCGGATTGGGTCCACAATAGTATGATCTTTTGGACAAGTCCTACGGTTGAGATTAAAAGAGGAAGGCTAGGTCCGGAGGAGATGGAGTTCTTCGAGGCACAAGAGGTTCATTGCACGGGCAAAAGAGCCCAAATCTAAGTATTCGGGCGGGTTTAAGGCCTTTTCTTGTTTTTAATTATTGGTCATTTTCGGATCCCACTCCAAATTCTTATACTCTACTTCAGAGGATTGTAAAGTGTAAATATAGGAGCAAAGTAAATCTTTTTTGAAGTTTCCCTTCTTTCTCAGAGCTTGGGAATTTTGTACTACTCTATGTACTTTATTTTGTGATTAATGAATAGAAGTTCCAACTCTTGCATTAGCAAAAAGGAATATAGTGTTTGCGGTATTGCCCAATAATTGGAAATGAAAAATATTGTCCTTCCAGGTTGCGCAGAATGAAAGTATTATTACCATTTAATTCTATAATTTTGAAAGGTCCCAACCAAAAATTATGAAACTTTCCGTTTTTGCCTCTTTCCTCTCTTCTCGCATCCCATCTTAGAACTATATCATCTTATCTAAAATCTCTTTCTCTAGCCTTCCTATCAAACAAACTTTTCATTTTCTTTTCATATTGATGAAGTTTGTGCTGAACTTCATCTCTGTCTTGGTTTAGGTCAATAATCTGACTGATTCTCCTTGAAAATTTTTCATCTTCTTCATATGGTTCCTCTAAAAATTTCATGAGTGGAAATGCTAGCTGTGTAGGGAAAATTTCTTCATATCCATATATAGGTTGGAAAGGAGACTTTCCAATAGATCTTTTGGGTGATGCTATATTTGCCCAAACTACATATTTGAGATGACTATACCAACTTATTTTGTGATCTTCCAATACTTTCTTAATAACCTTAACAAAACTTTTATTTGATGATTCTTCTAAACCATTATTTTGTGGGTAATATGGTGTAGAATGATGCAATGAAAACCGATATTTCTGACAAAACTCAAACATTTTAATACTACTAAAAGTTTGTGTATTGTCTATAACTATTTGTTGTGGACACCCAAATGTAGACAATATACTCTATTCAATGAATCTAATGACTATTGTATCAATTTCATTCTTAACAAGGATTTCTTCTACCCAATAGTTGAAGTAATTAGTGGTAGTTAATATCCATCTATGTTGGTTTCTGGAAGCTGGAACTATTTCACCTATGAAATCTAATCCCCATTGTAAAAAAGGATCTTCAATTAAAAATGGGATAAGGGGAAGTGTTTCTAGCCTTTGTTTTCCTGTAAATATCTAACATGGGATATTGCTTCTTACCTTTGCTCCAAACTATGCAAACAATTTGGGCCAATGGAAACCTGCTCTCAAAATTTTGTATGCAGTTGCCTTCCAAGCATAATGTCCTCCACAAATTCCTTCATGAAATTGTTCAATGAATCCTTCGGTTTCACTTTCAGTCAAACATAATAAAATAATATTCAAAGGATCCTTCCAATACAAATTGGCATTTATGATACACTATTTCATAGCCTTGAGTCTAATATATCTAGATTGATTATTTGTGAATTCAGGAGGATACTTATTGTAGCATCTACAAACACCCTCTAGAAATCATGCAAGTCTGATCTAGCACTGACCTCCAGGCTTGCATTGCGCAATTCTGGGAGGTAGTGCCTTAATGGCCTCAGAGACTACCCAATGTAGTTTGTTGGTTTGCATGTCACTGTTGACTGAAATTGTGCATTGCATAGTTTTAGTCCTCAACACGTTAGGCTGGACTATGCTTTGTGCACTTCCAGTAGTCAATCAACCTCCCAATAGCTCATATTTTGCCTTGCGCAATTTGGGTAGTTAGTCTCCCAGCCTCTCGGTGAAATGTGTGCAATCTTCATATATAGCCACACAGGTATGTTTCATTTCAGTCCTCCAGTTTGTTTTGCTTTTCGATTGATAGATTACTTTTCATGAGTGTTTCTATGTCTCCAGGTATCACATATTTTTGTCTGCATGTCAACAGCATAGGTACAATGGCTTCGAGAAGAGCAGAGTCGATGAAACCATTCAAAGAACAACTGGGGATGTAATCGATCAAGTGTCTATGAACTTGCCTATCTATGAAGACATCAAGTTGTTCATGGAAAAGGATATCAAGATGAAATGGTAGCAGTGTTATAGTGAGTAGCGCCATCAACAACAGCAGAAGGTAGCACACCTGCATACGACAAATGCAAGAGGAAGGTTGTTCACAATGCAGAGGCGGAATAAAGTTGCCAGCTCAAGCAAATCCACTTATGATGAAATCATCTTTGGAGATTGAGGCTATGGGGAAATCGCACAACAAAAGGATCACGCAAAGGTAGAGAGAGAAAAGGAGAAGGAGTTGTAGGTGTTGAAGCAGCAACTGAAGGAAGAACAGGAGATGTACAGATGAGAGAAGGAGTTGCAGCAAGAACAGACACAAAAGGAGGTGGAACATGTACAGACTCATGAAGCTGTGCCCACAGAGGTTATCGACCCATCCAGTAGCTGGCATGGAGTAGACAGGGTGAGAAATGTTGTCGATCGCATGCAAAGGTATTTAAGAGCATGGATGACATTGTGTGCATGCATCTAATCCCGCCCACTTGGCACACTCACCAAAGTGAATACAAGAAGCAAGTCCCACTAAAGCTGAACATGTATTACGAAAAATTGATGTGCATGGTCACGAGCACACACTTGGGGATCATCACATACACTATGCATCAGTATGTTGTTGGTCCAGATGCACTCAAGACGATGATGCACATATTATCATATGAGTTGGATAGAGGAGCCATATCAGTGTACCTGGATGCATTAGAGTCAAGAGTTCACTTTCAATAAGATGTCACCATTGAGTGGACAGACACCATCACGGACGACCAATCTTGGCATCATTTCACCACCATCGATCATCGCAAGGATGTTGAAGGGTTGGTCTTACCACAATTCTTCGAGTGTTAGTGATGTTTGGCATCGCTTTCCCAAGCCTATTTTGTCTCACATGCGTACATGTGCATATTGTATGTAACGTCTTGTCAAGTGGAAGTTCAAGTGTCAATAGTTGAATGTAATAATCATAGAGTATTTGAAGATTCATGAGGGTATATTAACAGTCACAAAGGGGAATGTCAAGGGTCACCCCACTCTTTACTATATATAGTACCTCATAACTCATTGTAGAGGCTTTTGGTTAGCCAAGATTCCGATAGGAGTATCTTAGAGAAAGTTTGGAGAGTATTGTAACGAGACTTGGATTCTCCACAGTGCAAAGCTAGTACATCTCTTTGGAGGAGCATGAGGTAGCGACTATAACGTTCCGCTTTTGGGACTAGTTGTCGGTCATGGTTGTATTGTATTATTGGAACTTTCACTTCTTAATATAATAGAGCCAACACATTTCATGCATATGTCAAATTGTATTTCATCTATCTTGTTTACTTTCAATGATATATGTATCTGTTTGGTAACACGTGTGTATAGACTTTTTTGTATGTGTATGTATGAATCTTACTCAAATGTGTTGTTGGTGTAACCATCACTTTGGATTGTCAGCTTACTTTCCTTCCAGTTTGTGATGCATCCTTTCTTGTATGTTCCCTTCTTAACCACGTGCTTTCACAGGTTTCCAAGGGGCACACTCACCTCACTCTCTATGTGATAGAACTGTAATACACCTTCCTTGGCTTGTTGCGCATGTCACACCCTTGCTTCCAACAAGGACATCTTACTTGCCTCTGCATGTAACCGCGGTCAAGGCAATACCATATGACACACTGATGGGACTCCTACACCAAACAGTCTGAGATCTAGTTGGGACTTCTTACCGGGGAGATCCCCTGACATGTTGGCGGGTCCAACACTGTAAAAAATAATTTAAATCTTGAAGAAAATTCACACTGTATTTAAACCAATCTGAATGTAAAAATTTGTCATCAATATGTAAAGGGAGAGGAACATGATTTGAATTGGAAGAAGGTTCTTGTGGATTCTTCTCACCTTAAATCTTAGAAGGTCCTTATGGATTCTTCTCATCTGAAATTTAAGAATGCTATTGTGGATTCTTCTCACCTAAAATATGCAAAATGGTGTTGATACCAAAAATATTACAATTTGATTCAACCAATTGTTTAGCTAAACCGTGTCCTTTGACTAGTTTGGTTGGATTTATAACTAGATCAAATTCAAGTATATTATCAATCCATATTGCCCTCTTTCCATTTGTATTAGGTTGTGTTAGAATTGTTTTTACTTTATTTTTGGGATATAAGCAATAATAGGAGAACGTAAGACATAAATCCTTAATGATTTTAAAGCTTGTACAAGGGCATAAGCTTGTTTCTCTATGATATCATATCTCATTTCAGCATCTCTGATCACCTTACTGAAAAAGGAAATTGGTTGCTCATATCCATCATCATTCCTTTGTAGTTAAAAAACTTTTTATGGTAGTGTCAGAGGCAAAGGAGAAGATACTAAAAAGCTTTGAGTAATCTGGACTAGCTAGTACTAGGGATTCTAAAATGACCTTCTTGATCTATGAAAATTAATATCTAGCGTGTATTTTCCATTTGACTTCATGAGAATTTTCAAGAATATCAGTAATAGCTTCCACAATTTCAGCATAATTAGGTATAAATCTTCCTAAGATTTTTTTTTTTCCTAAAAATGATTGAATTTCCTTCTTGTTTCAAGGTAAACTAATTACCTAAATTTCTAAGACTCTTTTTGGATCAATTACAAATCCTTCTTTTGAAATTATATGTCCCAATAGATTTCCTTCTTTCATTGCAAAAAGTGACTTTTTGGGATTAAAGTAAATCATATATTTCTTGCATCTTTCAAAACATATGTCAAGCGTTTCAAGTCTTTATCATCAGAATTAGAAAATATAGTTAAATCATCAAGATAAATAACAATAAATTTATTTATCTTACCAACAAATGCGAGATCCATTTCTCTTTGAAATGTTTCTCCATCATTGATTAAACAAAATAGCATCTTGGAATACATAAATGTAGCCCATTGAGTTATAAATGTTGACTTTTCTCTATCTTGTGGACTAAACATTTGGTTATATCCATATAAGCCATCTAACATTGAAATCCTACTTGAACCTGAAACCCTCTGAAGTAATTGATCCATTTTTGGTAATGGATAATTATACATTAAAGACAATTTGTTTAGATTCCTAATGTCAACAAACAATCTATTTCACCATTTTTCTTCCTAATAGGTACTAATTTGGCTGTCCATTCAAAATATCTTAAGGAACAATTATTTTTGCATCCAATAGATTTTTAATTTCTTTCTCAATGATTGGAAGCAATATTGGGTTTATTCCTCTTAATTTCCGTTGAAATGGTTTAGCTTCTGGTTTGAGAGGAATTTTATGCTCAATAGTGGATGTGTCATAGGTTTTTAATTCTTCATATGACCATGCAAATACATCTCTATAATTTTTTAAAATATTGATATATTTGTCTTTGATTTCTTGAGGCAATAATGCTGAGATTTTAATATTTATGATTTCTCTAGAAGTGCCAATATTACAGTCTTGGACATCTTCTTGATGTGAATTTAACGATGAATTTTTTGAGACACCATTATGATAAAAAAAAATTCAAGGGGAATTAATCATTTTGGAATTTAACTATTTGATATCTAAATAATATCGTGGTCAGAAATTGTTTGTCTAAAATGTGAATTTTGATCACCCTCATTTGATTTGATTTCATTAAAGTGTTCTTCTTCAACGTGTAAAGTAGAAATTTCATTTATTTCTTGTAAAAAGAAAAAATTAATTGTTCATCATCTTCAAAAACCTCTCAGTGTTTGAGATTGTCAGGAATGGAAGGTATGTATTTTACTTCAATTTGATAATGCAATTGCAGAGGATCAGGTATTTTAAAAGAGCTAGCAGAAATTGCCAAAGCATCAACATGAATATTTTATTCTCTTGGGATTGATGTGATATTAAATACTTGAAAATAATTATCTACACATTCCCAAGCTTCATTCTTATAATATCTAAGCCTAGGATGCCTTGTTTGACAAAGGTTTCTGATTTCTTTTACAATCAACTCTGAATCACCATATACATCCAAGTTTTCAACTTTTAGACTCTTAGCTAACTCCAATCCTAAAATTAGGGCTTCATATTCTACCACATTGTTTGTGACCTCAAAATCTAATTTAAAAGATTGGGTTATATTTTTCTTATGAGGAGAGATAAGTACAATTCCAGCCCCAGTCCCATCTTTGGAAAATACCCCATCAAAATACATTTTCCAACTATCATTATTTAAAATTTGAGGGGCATTAACATTTACTTAAATGCCAATTTGAGGATTTGGAAGATCATTAGCAGCTAAAGTAAAGCATCCAAGATATTCATCAATTGCATAAATGGGATGCTTAATTGCTTGATTTTCTTTATAAATTGTATTAATGAATCTTACTTCCCTGTATAGTCGTAAATGTTCACCTCCATAAACTGGGACAGTAGCATAAGACATGTCCATTCGCAGACTTCCCCCTAACTTGGCACAACAAGATCTCGATAATAACATTCCAAAGTTAGGGGGAATATCTATAACAACAATGTCCAATACTACACTCTTAACAGGGATCTGCGCAAGTGTTACAACTAAATGCTTAATTAATCCGAGGCATGTTACTTTCTTGGAATCCAAAGTATGCAAATCATGTTATGGTCTAGTGATTTGTAGTTGAAGTTGATCCATGATTACTTTAGGAATTTGATTATGGGATGCACCAAAATATAATATGTAATTATATAAAATATAATCATGAATTTTTAAGGTGGCATAAAAGGGAGGTACACTTTTATCAATCATATATGAGCTAGGACCAAAAATAACTTGCAGTTTTTCATCTTATAAACTAATGACATCCCTCTCTGCATTAACACTTGAGTATTGAATCCATTTAGATACTTCATGTTTATAACCTAGATTTTTGGAGAGTTTAGATAATGGTATTGGAATTTTTACTCTCTTTATCTCTTTTCAACATTAAAAACAGTTGGAATAGATTTTTCAACATTATTTTGTTCTTGTAATTGATCCCATGGCTAAATTGATGATTTTTGTGTTTCACCTGATTTTACTTGAGGTTGATCAAAGGTCACCTTTTTAATAGTCTACCAGGTCTTGGTGTTGGTCTAAGGTCATGCCTTCTATTTAATTCAACAATGAGGAATTAAAAAAAATCTAGATACTTGGAAACTTGAGAATTTTCTTGATTTTGAATTAAAGACTAAACTTGACTCATTAGAACACTAGCATTATATGATGATGGATCTTCAAAATAGTTGATATCATTTCTATTGACATGAACAATTTCTTCAGGATCTTGATCATCAATCATTAGGGGAGGTTGAATTTGTTGATCAGTGTTTGGTCTTCGCAAAATTTCAGGTTGAAAAGGTCATATGTATTGAACTTATGGCATCTTTGCAACTTGTCGGGTTACTCTAGGTTGAGTTTCCATTCTTGAGATCTGTTAGAGAGATTTCTAAGTAGAGAGGTTATTTCATCATTTTTATGTTCTTCATCTTCAATTTTTTATGATGAGGTACCTTCTTCTCTAGATTTGATCCCCTTTTCAAGCTTTTCCACCTTAGCTTTGAGTTTAGTAGATGTTGATCTATAAGATTCAAATTCGATTGCATTAGTTTGCATGTCTGCTAAAGTTTCTGATTTTCTCTCCCTAAGCATTATAGAAAATTCATTTTCAAATGCTTTGGAAAACCTAACTTTTGCAGCAGTAACTGGAGGTTTGCAATCTGGAGGCATTTTCTTATAGATTTTATTAAATCTCTTAATGAAATCAACTACAGGTTCACTAAGGTTCCTTTTGAAGTCTTCAAATTATGTTAAGTAATAAATAACATCCTTTTTTATTCCTCATTTATTTTTGAAAATGTTGACTAGTTCAACCCATGAGTTAATGGAATCATCTTGAAGTTTCGTAAACCATATTCTAATATTTCTTTCGAGTGATTGAACAAAAATTCTTGTGTAGACATTCATGCTCAATATTCATCTTATCTTCAAATTTTAGGAATGAAACTAAGTGATCTTCAGCAGATGGCCCTGTCTCTCCATTAAATCTAGGTAAATGTTTTAAATACCCGTTAGTAAAAGAATGAATTTTGGTTGGAGATGGAACAACGAAGGCTTCATAACATATTGCCATAATTGGTTGAATACCAACCATTTGATATTGTAATGGAGTTGTCTTTTTAGGAGAAAAAAATTTACTTGAAGAAGTTTGTAATGAAGGTTTGGGTTTATGGAAGAATTGAGGATTAATTACTAATTTTTGGACTTCAAGTAAAACCTTTTCAAGATCCTTAAAAGCTATAGGATGAATATAACTACTATGTTCATATTCAGATTTAGTAGAAGTGGATGGGTAATTATGTACAAAAGAATATTTAAAATCAAGTGATTTAAACTACGAAGGAGAATTTTTAGGGTCTTCTTAGCTACCAGAAGGTTTCAAATGGGAATAAAGAAGTTCAAAAGCCTCAAGTTGATGGACTAAAAGTGCAATTTGAAGATCTAATCCTCTAGAGTGGAGTTCTAAAACTTTTGGAGGAATATCTGATAATTCAGTAGGTATTGGAGTTGACTGTGAAGGGTCAGATTGTGAAGGTAATTCAAATAGAACAGAATCAGAAACAACAAGAGAGGCTTCTAACCTATGTCTAATAGATGCAATTCTAACTAATACCTTTGGATTTTATAAAAGCAAGAAAATATCTAGATCTGACTGCGATCTAGTATGCCTACGTGAAGCCATATCTAATATGTAGAGTCTCCATGTGAAGGATTTAGGCCACTGACCTCTTATTGACAGTTAAGAGGCATGTATAATCGTGTTCCCAAGGAAACAAGCTTCAATCTTCATTCCCTTGCAACATCACCAATTTGATGTTGTCCTTTGTAGACAATTCTAAGCTAAGGAACTATGCCAAAGCATTTAAAATATGGTTTTTGATTTCAGTGGATGAAAAATGCTTAAAACATTTAAACAGATCCAAATCATAAGTATTTATGAGAAAACATAAGGGTTGATTCTTCATTCTTAACATAATTAAGCTTTAAAATGATTTGGAAAATAGAATTTAAGAAGACATATAATTCCTTAATCATTCATATTAAATATCTAATCTGTTATATATACAATATGTGTATAGAAGTTTTCTATACCTAAACAATACATGTGCAAGAGATGACAAAAGGAAACAATTTAAAATTTTAGAGTTAACTAAGAGAGACGGTTTTAGTTAATTAATCTCTTTTAATAATGATAACTTTGCAAGAGCTTTGAGAGCGACTGACATTCAATCTATTCTTACCTATACTTCTATGTTACCTTGAACATATGGAGAGAAAATAAAAATGAAAACATAATTGAATAACAAGAAGAACTCACAGAGATACACAAGTTGCTAAGAATGAATCCATAATCCTTCTATTAAGTTTAGAAATAGCTTAGAAAGTTACAAGGATGTCCACTAGCTCATCACAAGGGTTCAACCCTTTCTTCTTTGAATTAGAAAATATTTATAGAATTCGACTCAAACATATCTTTACATGAATTAAAGTTTATTTCAAAATATAATATCATCCAAAATAGTTAGGATATTACAAAAATAGAACTAAAAAATAGTAAAGTTGAACTGATATGAACACTTTGCAAATATTTTGAGGGTTGTTGTTGATGACTGTAGCTAGAAATATGATTTTCTGTTCACTAGCCCTAATAATTTGTTGTCAGCTCCTGAAGTTTAGAATTATGTTCTATTCGATGAGCTCACATAGTTTATCCCATTTATTTTTATCAGGGATAGAAAAATTTAAAATTTTTTATGTATGACTCACAAATTTAGTATATTTTTCAAAGGTAGGTCTAGTTAAAAACGAATGCTTAATTTCATGGTGAATTAGTGAATCATAATTTAAGCCTTCGATGAAAGCTTTCGTAGTTATAATTCCTCTAATTTTGGCAAATTTGGTCTTGTCCATTGCTATCTCATGTAACTTGCGTTGATAATCTTCAAGTGGAATCAATTTTCCACCTCTATCCTACAAACCTAGGAGTCCTTTCTAATGTATACCATTGAATTTCCTACGAAATTTTTTCTCCTAAACCTCTAAATTTTAGCACTTATTCACAAGTTGTAACATCAAATTTCTCTTAGTTAAAACTTTTCTTACCTCCATGACAGCTTGAATTTTGTCTTCAATGCTAAATTCTTCAAGTTCATCTTTTTTCTTATATTTTAAGACCTTAATTATCCCTGTGGCATATTCTGGTTTATGGTCCATCTATTCTTTTATTTCTGCTACTGCTTCTTTTGATCTCTGTAATAAATCTTCATGTTCAAAAATAATTTCAATAGAAAGCCATAACTCAGTCACTGATGCATAATGTCAATCCAGATATCTTCTTTGGCATGAGAAATAGTTTTTGCAATTAAAGATTCTTCTCATAAACTTCGAGTTAACTTATAATTCTTTTGAATCTCAGCGAAATATGCATTGGTAGACTTAATTTTCTATTCTTGAATCTTTTGGAGCTGCACCTTGATTTGTTCAATTTCTTAACCCTTTAAAAATAGGTGTCTCATGGCCTTTGATAATTGTTCTATTGAATCAGTAGATTGTGTCTCCACTATGATTGATGTTGGTGTAGATGTCCCTATTGTTGCATTACCTGTTGTAGAAGGTGTAACTATGGGAATGGAAGTTGAAATACTAAGTTATTGTTATTTTTCTTTCAAGAGTGCTTCCATATCAACTTCCATCTTCTAAATTGAAGATTTTGTTCAACTATCAACTTGAACATAGTTTTCTTTTCCTTTTCTAGTTGACCCACTTCCTTAGCTTGTGGATGTTCTGTAATAGGGAGTTCACGCTGCTTCCTCAATGCTTGAATGTCAACATTTTTATTCTTTATCATCTCTTCTTCTATTTTTATATCACTAGAACCATAACCTAGTTTGATCACTAAATATTCAAGTGCTTTGATTATGTTATCTCTAGATAAGGATGACATTCTCTCCATTAATAACTATGTGTGAATATTATTCAAGGAAGTTTGCAAATTAGAGGCTGCCATGGCTGAACTCATCAATGTGGAATATATCATTTCACCAGCCTACTTATGAAGGTCAATTTGATCAATTACATGAATTTTCATAGTATCAAAAGGAAAAATGGATATTTTATAATATTATGCACTTTTAGGGACTTGAACTTTAATTTATAAGAAGGATAATTGAAATTGTCTCTTTTCAGTATCAAGTACAGACAAAAGTCGACGTTGGGTAGTCGAAGACTGTTTCACAAAATTCTGAATAAGTAGTGGCCTTTAATGCTACATTCTTCCTTTTTATTTCTCTGTCTCTAGAAAAAAAAATTGTTGTGTTGTATCTTGAGAGATAGATGACACAGGATAATTTGTTCTGATCTCTTCAACTTGTGGAAAGGAAGTAGTAGGAAAACCTAACAAAACCACTGTAGTTTGTTTCTGTGAATTCTTTCCTTCTAAGGACTCTTCATGACTGTTTGTTTTCTTTCTCATTTTGAAAAATGTGAAATGAGTAGATTGAGTTTCCGAGTCTGTAGGAGACAGACTTTCTCTTGATATTTTGGTTTCTTTTTCTTGAGGAACTAGAGTCTGTGAAGTTGTTTGACTAATAATTTGTTCCTCGGGTTCTTGTAATGCATTTTCCTTCCATTATTCTTAATTTTCATATTGTTCTATCTCTGGCCTGGCTGTATGTGCATAAGCTGTGGTTTTCTACTCAACTCTCAACCTTGAAATAATTACCAAGGGACCATAGGAGCAAGTAAGACTGAACTTGAATTTCATCTATTTTAGCAAATTATTTGTATCCTTCACTACTTCTTTGATATTAACAATGAAATGACCAATCTGTCCCTTCGGCTTGAAATTTTCTTTCTTCTTCCTTGATACAAAATTAAAATCATCCATAGTCATCATTTTCATGGTGTATTCTAAGGAAAATATGCTTATTGGCACAAACACTGGTAATTTGTAGGGAGGGAGTTCACAACCATATATTCTGATCTTTGTGTAATTATGGTAAAGCTACTAGTCTCCAACATTAGCTTGCTTAGTAAGGTGTAAACTTATTTTTATTTCAAGCAAAATTCTTGGTATTACAACATTGTTGAGAAGACATAATGACATATGCAAAAATGGGTTTACAAAGTCACTGGAGGAGTACTCTTATGTATTCTTCCTTACTAAGGAATTCTAGTGAATGATCGATTAAGGTTTTCCTTGTGCATCTAACCTATGCAATGGGAATTTAAAAAAAAACACGATGAAATAATAGAAAATACAGAAGAATTGATTATTGTTCAAATGAACCTTTAGCAGAAAACTTTAGAAATCGATCATGAATAATATCTTACAAAAACTAACTGTAATTCAAAATCAATGAAGGTTTATTACCCACAGAGAAAACTAAAAAAAATCCTAGTATCACTTAATCTTTTCACTAATCAGTATGATAACCTAACAAACAAGAGACCATGGAAATAACCTACCTTGACATTTTTAGATAAATTTAATTGGAATAGGGTGGATTAGTTCTAGGAAATTCAGAATTTGCAGGTAGGAATTACTCAAGAAATAAAAGCTCGGTGGGGAAATGTAAGTTTATGATATATCTCCATGAGGGAATCATTAGAAAAAGGGTGCAACAGAGCTTGGAAATTGATTTGGAGTGTTTGGAATATGGATTTAGGTGTAATGGCGAGTAACACTTAATTGTTTTGGGCAATTACAACCATCTGACTCGGAAGATACCTGAGATGGCACGAGGTGACAAATTCTGGGAAGGTATGACTTTGGGGAAAGACAAATTGGTGCAAGAAAGACTCTCAAATACTCAATTCATCACTAACATCTTGGAATTTCTAGTTTTCCTAGTTGTGAAGTTCATATAGATCTAACTCCCACTGGGTCTCTAAGATTGTATATTGATTATCGACTAGAGGGAGCTTGGCTATGCAATTGTGAAATTCAGATCTGCACTTGTGTTGTTGAAACAAGAAATGGTAAAATAGAAGAATGAAGATAAATGCATTTTTAAAATAGGAGGTTTGAACCTATTAACATATTATAACTGGTTTGGGTACATCTAATTAATAAACTAGACATTGGTGGTAAAAATTAATGATTAACGATTATATAATTGTTTGGCAGATGGAATTTAATTATCCAAAAATTATTTAGTGGGGGCTAGTAACAAAAGGAAAAAATTGGAGTATGAGCGAAGTGGGAGTGGAGGTGGAAGCCAAAGGGGTTTTCAGGAGGGGAGTGGTGATTAATGATTTTTAGAGCAGGAGGGGGGGGGGGTGAACTTCATTCTGGACCTGCCAATTGATGGTTTGATTGTTTATGCAAATTAACTTTTTAGGACCACCCCACCCCTCGGCCCCCATCCCCCCTACATTGCCCCGCCCCCCCCCCCAACATTAACCTCTAAAAGTGCATGGGGGTCCTGAATCCATCCTCTTTCATTGATCCACACAGGGATTATCTGATCCATCCCTTTTCAATCGTGTTTTATTTCTATGCAACAAGACGTCAAATCATATTTATTTACAATTAAAATAATCCTTTGGAAAAATAGAAAGGATTTAAAATAATAACAATATAAAACAAATGAAAGCATAATTTTGACTTGCACGCAAACTTTGGAATTTTTATTCTATTTTGTATATCCCTTTTTCTTTCATTTCTTTTGATATTTTTTATTTATTTCTTTTTCTCATTTTTCCTTTCAATTATTTCTTTCTTATTTTTATTCTCTTTTCTCCTTTATTTAATTTTCTTTTTTCAATCATAAAGGGTAAAGTAAAAAATAACTAGGGTAAAAATAAGTTCCAATGGTTGCTAGCAATCAATCAAAGGGAGTTGGTGTTTCCTATGAGTGGTGACTCACAAAACAAATTGATGTAATAGAGTAGGTGCTCTCATTTTACGCCAATAACAACAACAAACTTTGGTGGTTTTTTCCCGAAAGGGTTTCCACGTAAAACCTTGTGTCTCATGTGTATAATGCTCATGGTATGTGCTTGTATGTGGATTTCATATTTCTGATACATGATATGCTATTGCTGGTTATATGGATGGTTTCCAAGTTTAAGTAAGACAATTAGATTGGCATAAAAATTCAAAATTTAGCCTTAACATTGATTCACTCCCCTGTTAGTATAACATTGTTTCCAACAATTGGTATTAGAGCCTGGTTCCTTTAGGAATAGCTTAATCGATAGAAGGTAGATAAAAGGGAAACAATGTCTAATCATGTTTTCCTAACAACAGAAGGAGTTCCATTTTTAAATGGATTAGAATATGAGCTCTGGAAGATCAAAATGGATGCCTAATTGATGATAATCAATGAAGACATTTGGTTGTCTCTGATATATGGAGACATGAATGAGTTCAATACAGAAGCCAAGTAAGGCATCATGAAAGGGCTGTTTAAGCCAGATATTGATAAAGTGAGGCATTGTGAGTCAGCAAAGGAAATGTTGGACAGACTGCAATGTTTGTATGGAGGAGAAAGCCATGTGCCTCAAGAAGAGTTTGAGGAGCCTTGTTTCTCTAACAATGAATCAAAACATGCATAAGTTTTTTCTCATGACACTCATGTTGATGATGAAGAATTCTCGGAAGGGATATCATGTTTCTCAAAAGGTAAGATATTGTTGTGTGTTAAATGTAAATAGATAATTCATTCATTATCTAGATGTTCATGTGAATCACTTGAAGATAGAGATTGCTATGCGTCTAGTAGTTGTAATGGTGATAGACCCACTTTAGTTGCAATATCAAATGAGGGATCCTCAGAGGAAGAAGTGATATTCATGATGTGCTCATCCAAAGGATAAAATGAGAGTATATCTCGTCAAGAGAATAGGGGTATCATTGAAAGTGATGAAGATGTAATACCCCTTAGAAGTGTGGAAGACTATATGGACTCAGAGATGGGTTTAGGTCTCTGTGGTGACTCAGTTAGCACCTCTAATGGTTAAGAAAAGGATCTAGATGAAAGGATATTTTTCAAAATAAGTTGATCTCATCTCAAAATGATATCAAGGACTTATCAGAGACAATTCTCAAGAAAGAGGAGAAACTAAAAATTTATGAGCTTGAGAATGAAAGTTTAAGCAAAAAAATAGTAAATATTAATGCTCAACAAGAAGATGCTAGTAGGCTGAGTGGCATATTGACCAATCAGTGGAGTAAGAAGGAAGCTTATTGTAAGAGACTACAAGTTGAAGTGGTGTCATTGAGACATGACTTAGAAAATTAAAATATAGAGTTGTCTCAATATCAGAAGCTTGAGGGGACCATAAAGGTCATGGATAAGATGCTTGTTAAGCAGAGATACCCACTCATCAAGGTTGGTTTGGGTTTTAAATAAGAAACTAGCTTCAATAAGGCAAATGATGAAGGGTCAAATTCCCAACTAAAGGGAGTTAGAAGTTCCAACAACAACAAAGGAAAAGAGGTTGTTAGATAGAAACAACAGCAAGGAAAGCAACAACAATAAGAGAAGAAAAGGCAACAACATAAGGATAAGAAACAACAATGAGGAGAGTAGTAGAAAAAATCCAAGCAACAAAAGGAAAGGATACCAAGAAGTAATGAAAATTGCCATGGAAGGCACATTAATAACTAACATAGGTCCTTTAATCCTCAAGGACAAATCCCTAAAAGGAAAGGTATCTTCAATCCTCAAAATCATTTTTATGGCTATTGTTTTTCTTCCTATAATTTTGCACATAAAGCCATGGACTGTAGATGGAATGCATAAAGAGGCTAGGAGAAGGCATGTTGGTAGTGATAGGATTTTTGACTATATTTTTGTCAAGAATAGTAACTCCTCTTTCACATTCTTAAACCAAATTGAATTCTACAGTTGTGGAAATATTGGGCACAAGAGAGAAAGTTGCAGATATGAGGTGAAATGGCATGCTTCTCAGTGTATGCATGAAAATGTAGCATCATGGGATTTGAAGACAAGAAGAAACAATGGAGTTGAGAAGTACAGGTTTGTCTTCAATGTTCTGTGTAAAAAGAAAAAGTTGGAAAGAGGAGGAAGAAATCATAAGAATGATCCTCCTACTCTTGTAGCACACCCAACTGTAAGGCAAAAACACAGTAAGAAGACTTGGGGGAAGGAAGAGGAGTTGAAGGGAAAAAATCCTATAGCCTTGCACAGTCAAGAGAAGGTCCAAACATGGGCAAATAAGAAGCTAGATGGTAATGCTTCAGTCACGACTCGACCATTGAAGGTATGGATGAAGGAGGATGGTTTTCTCATGAGGATTAGATCCTACGTTTCTCTTCAGTAAAGCAAGAGAATGCCCTCTAGGGAGGCCGAATAAGTCAAATTCAAGAAGCTAGAAGGCAAAGACAAAAAAGTGAATCTAATTGTTGAAAGTATGGTCAAGTCCTCTTTCTAATTATGGTAATGTATGTGTTTATTTAAAATGTATCATCATTGAAGAGAGAGGATGAGAGAAACCAACATGAAGAGTACACAACAATATATTATGTTGTGGGAAGAAGAAGATGGGTTGCAGCAAAAGTGTGGAATGACAGGAAGCCCACAATCAAGTCAAGTCCATAGGATTAGTCCCCATGTAGAAGTGAGGAAGAAGATGCAAGAGATCACAAAGCATTGGATTAGGGGGAGTTTCTTTGATAGCAGTAGTAGGAAAAAATCATCAACGTCAGGAAGAAAGATTGCAGTGTAAATGAAAGGTTTGCACCTTATGTGGAATACTCCTATCTCATTTAAGTTGTGAATCTGAATTTTCCTAGTAGTCTTGTCTTCACAAAGCACAATGGATATAATATTTCATGTCTCTTAACCTTAAATTGGTATCTCTATGTCAATTGGCAGTATCGGTTCGTATGGAGAAACCTTTTGTGTAAATGTTTCCTTACTTTTTGAGAAAAATCTATGAGAATTTTCCCGATACATTGTACAATTCATATCAACTTTTTTGTGCAATTGGTATCTGCTCAGAAGCAGTCCATATTTTGGGTATCATGATCTTAGGGGGAGAAGAGTTGGTTAATGGTAATGATCAAATGAAGTGAGTATAGTCTCGGAAACAACAACAATGGTGAAGAGAAAGCTAAATTGCATCACTAATGATTGGTATTTGCAACAATGACAATACCATGAGTAGTTTATGTTGAAATGTGGCAACAAGGATATTCCAATTTAATTTGTCCTTGAATTAAATTGTGAATTAAAATCGAATTTAGTCTTAACAGCTACTTGGAAATAACTGATTGATTCATTTTGAATTAACTAGTTGGAGAAATTCAAGTTAGAAGTCTTTCTGAAGTCATGCAAGAGTTATCCCTTAGATTAAGGAGATAAGCCTTAAATTAAGGAGATAATATTGAGTTATATTTGAGTTGTAATTAGTTAACTTAGTTTACTGTGTTAAGTCCAGTTAAATTACTTCCAAACTGTTTGAGGAACTAATAGAGAGTTAACAGTCAGTTGATGCATGCATGCATGCACTCAACTAGTGTAATCCAGTTAACGAAAGATTCCCTCCTCAGAAACACATGCATTCCTATTCTAAGAAGGACCCAGTTGAGATTAAAGTCAAGGATAGTGTACTATCAGTTGCATGTGTTTTGTTATAAAGAAAACTAATGCATGCAGAAGGAATAAAAATTCCTTGAGGATTGCGCAGTTTTGACAGGGTGTGAGATCAGTGTGAGAGATCAGTTTTCCACTTGGTAAGAGGAAATCATCCCAGAGGAATAGCACAAGGAAATAGGAGCTTGGAGGGCATACAGGAAGGCTTGTGAGAAGCCAAGATTTTGTGCAAGCATCTGTGAGGATTGTACTGAGAGCTGGCTAGCTGTAAGAGCTATGGCTTTGTATAATCTCTATGTATTTCCAACTTGTATGATAATACAGATAGTGGGGTTTTTCAGCTGAGGCTTTCCCCAAAGAATTTTCATGTGTATTGTGTGATTGATTCTTCTTCTTCTAGTTATATTTTTTAGCTTGATCTTTAAGCTTCTGCAAATTGATAGTAGAAGTAGGTTATAGTATTCTGATTTGATTTATATTGCATTATCGGGTTAACCTATAGAGTAGATTCTCTACATGGTATCAAAGCGAGATCTATAGAAAAATTTCTACATGGTATTGGAGCTAGATTTGTTGAAATTTTCTAAATGGTATTAGAGCCAAATTTATTGGAGCTGTGAATAGTATACTGAGAAGAGAGTTCGAAGTTTGAAGTTTGGGGTTGCAGGTGAAAATCGAATTCATATCATACTTCAAGGTTGGCCAATGGTGTTCTATGGCTTGAGACTTGAGAATGCCTTGGAAGGTAGATCGAATTACATAGCATGGAAAGATAGAATGGAGGCTATATTAGAAGACAATGGATTGAAGGAATTCATTGATCAAGAAATCCAAAAGCCAGCTTCAACTAATGTACAAGAGTTTGCTGAGTGGAAGAAGTATGTGGTGAAGGCGAGATAGATCATCCTTGAGGGAGTTTGAGACCATATTGTCTTGAGTCTCCATGGGAAGGATACTCCATTTTCAATGTGGAAGACATTGAAGGACCTCTACTAGAACAGTAGCGACTAGAGGAAATTGGCACTCAAGGATAAGCTTCATAGAATCAAGATGGAGAAGGGTGATACTATTTCTACATATCTGAACAAGCTCACAACCTACAAAGATGAGCTTCGCAGTGTGGGAATAACTGCTGCTGATGATGATATGGTGAGCCTCACTCTCCTTAGCCTTCCGAAGAGTTGGAATAGCTACCAAGAATCTGTGAACGGAAGGGAGAAACTGTTAGATTGGGAACGACTATGGTTGGATCTCATGCAGGAGGAGATCAGGAGGAGCACACGAGATGGTTCTTCATCCAAGGATGATGATGAAGAAAATCTGGCCTTAGCAAGTAAGGCAAGGATAGGGAAGGGGAAGGCTTCCCATTCCAAATAAAATTCTTCTCATGGAGGGAAGAATGATGACAAGTCTAAAGTGAGATGCTTTAATTGTCATTTGATTAGACATTATACGACTAATTGCCCATCGAAGAAGTCCAAGAAGGGACCCTCAGAAGGATTAGAAGGTGAGGCATTAGCCTCTTAGTTTGAAATGGACTTTACCCTCATCGAATGCATGGTGTCATTGATGATGGGTTGTGTTTGGTATCTTGATAGTGGAGCCTCATTACACATGACCGGTGATAAAAGTTTATTCAGTGCCTTGGACGAGAAAGACCTTAAGATGTGCATAGAGATGGGTGACAATGGAAGGTATTGTTTTAGGAGTGGGCACGATTTCATTTCAGAGGGAGCATGGACATCCTATCACCTTGACAGATGTGATGTATGTGCCTGGATTGAAGAAGAACTTGGTATCATTTGTGATGTTGGAGGACAAAGGCTATGATGTTGTCTTCAATAAAGGAAAGGTGTTCCTAAGACACATAGCCACGGGTTAGACCAAGAGGAGAAATAATCCCTATAAACTAGAGGTAGATGATTGTGCAGCATTGAGTACGAAAGCAGAGGTGGTACAAATCCAAGACATTGGTGAGTTGCGGCATAGGCAGTTGGGCCATTTGCATCATGGGGCTTTGAAGATAATGTGGCAGATATATATAGGACTTCCCAAAGGTAAACTTGAGCAAGTTGACACATGCAAAGGTTGTACCTTGGGAAAGTAAACGAAGTATTCCTTTCATGATCGAGATAGTTGAGCAAAGGCTATCTTAGAGCGAGTTCATACTGATGTGTGTGGACCATTCTCAATGGCATCCACAACGAAGAAAAGGTATTATGTGATTTCTATTGATGATTCTTCTCATAAATGCTGAATTTATTTCATGCAGAATAAGGACCAAACCTTCAAAATGTTTTGTGCATTCAAAGCTTTGGTCGAGAAAGAGTCAGAGAAGAAGATCAAGGCCTTGAGAAGCGAAAATGGTGGAGAATATGTCTCTTAAGAGTTTAAGGACTTCTATACAGCAAAAGGAATTAAACGAGAGTTGATGACACCTAATAACCCACAGCAGAATGGGGTGGCCGAGAGGAAGAATAGAACTATTGTAGGGGAAGCACGGGCGATGCTGCATAACCAAGGCCTACCACTTCACTTGCGGGTTGAGGCATGCAACACAGTGGTCTATTTGTAGAATAGGAGCCCACATCACATACTTGGGATGAAGACACCAGATGAAGCTTTCTCCAGTAAGAGACCAGATGTGGGACACTTCAGGAACTTTGGCTCATCAATATATTTCCATGTGACAAAGGATACACGGAAGAATTTTGAGCCGACAATAAAGTTGGGGATAGTTGTCGAGTACACTAATACACCTCACAACTATCGGTTGTACTTGCCTACCAGTTGGAGAACAGTGGTTCACAAAGATCTCAAGTTTGATGAGCAGAAGGCCATGTGAGTTTCCCTTGAGAGGGAGCTCCAATTACAGGTTGTGGAGGAACTATTGGTTCCTAAGGAGGAGAAGCCTCAGACTAATGTAGAGCAGCCACATGCAGAGATTCCAGGAGTGGAGACATCCACTCAAGCGGAGTCTTCTAGAGATGGATGGAAGCACACAAGAAAAGCCGACAGATTGTTGGAGGATGCGAGAGAGAATGTGGGAGCACCATCTTCTCAGTGCAAATAGAGGAGGTCACCTGAGTGGTACACTAGATACATGGCCCTTGCTGGGGAATGTGTTGAGACCAAGCCATCTTCCTTTGAGGAAGCAGTGCAGTAGCCGATTTGGGTTGATGTTATGGTGGAGGAGTATGACTCCATAGTTCGTAACAATGTTTGGGATGTGGTTCCGATACCGGAGAACAAGTCAGTTGTGAGTTCCCATTGGCTTTACAAGGTAAAGCAAGCTGTTGATGGTAGTGTGGAGAAGCATAAGAGAAGTTTTTTTCTCGTGGATTTTCACAGGTTGAGGGGATTGACTATGATGAGACTTTTGCACCCGTCGCAAGGTACTCATCTATCAAGTCTATGTTGGCACTATCAGCACAGACGAATTGGAAGATCCATCAAATGGATGTGAAGACTACATTCGTCAATGGTGAGATTGAGGAAGAGGTGTACGCAGATCAATCAGAAGGTTTTGAGACCTTCGATCAGGAGTCACATGTGTGCCAAATCAAGAGAGCATTGTATGGGCTGAAGCAATCACCTCATGCTTGGTACACCACGATAGGCAACTACTTCACTAGGTTTGGCTTCACAAAGAGTGGAGCGGATGAAAACTTGTACAACATCATGGTGAAAGGTAAGTTTTTGATCATCATACTTTATGTTGATGATCTCATACTGGCTGGTGATGACCATTTGATCGTGTCTTGCAAGGAGGACCTTGCAAGAGAATTCAAGATGAAAGACATGGGTCGCATGCATTACTTCCTTGGCATGGAAGTGTGGCAGAAGGATGGGGAGTTGTTTGTGTCTCGGGGCAAGTATGCCAATGATATACTCAGGAGATTCCAAATGGAGAAGTGCAAGCCCATGCAGGCTCCTCTATCTGGTAACTGGAGGAATGAGGATTCTACTTCAGGAGAAGTAGTGGAGGTTATAGTGTATAGGCAGCTTGTGCGTTCTGTTAGTTCCAGTCTTCGCAACTTGTTACTAGGGATCAAAATGAGCTTTTACTATGTCTGGTTTTTAGAGATGTTTTGCACATGAGTTTTAGTGAAAATCATATCCTAAGTATGTCCATGAGAAGGAGCTCAGAAAATTCTTTCCAAAGGTATATCACACTCCCGTAACCAGTTTCTGGATTAGAAGATATGATCAAAATGAATGATTGATTCTTGGTTATGCATGTTTTGAGGTCAATTGTTGCACATAGGGACAAGTTTACTACAAAATCAGTTTGGATAGGAATTTTACAAAAGTGAAAGAGGTTTTTGTCCATCACATACCAAACAACAAAAAACTCCTTCCGTTTATGCGCAAGTGTTACTATGTGGGAGATATGCAGTGATATTTGAAGCCTACATTAAAATAAAACAAATTTTGCTGTTAGTTTAATGTTTTAGTCATTTTAGTGTGGCGCCATTTTACAACAGATCGAAACTAATTTTGAGAAACCCAAAGAGATGTTTTCTAAATACAAGCCATATAACAAAAACCTGTTTAATTTTATTCACAAGTGTCGTGTATTGGAATATTTGACTAGATCTTTATAGCGCATTTTTACAGATTTAAATTTTTAATGATTTTCTGTTTTAGAGATGATTGTGTGGCACAGATTCCAAGCAACTGGAAATGAATTTCCAAATGGACCTTATCTACAAAAACCTCCTTCAATTTTGTAACAGGTGCTATGGTTCAGGAGCTACGAGTTCATGAACGACACCTAATTTCAGAAATTTGGTCCAAATTTAATGTAATTGATTCTATTTTGAAGAAGATGGTTGAGCTCAATTCCCTTAGTACAGGGATGAGAAAATTGTATATATTTTATGAATTTCAGAGTGTAAGGGTTTTATTTTGGTAGCAAAGAGGCTACTTGGCACTATGTAAATTTTTTCTGAATATCATTTTAATAAAGCAGTTCTTTGCCCTTTGGACCTGGGATCCATCACGGTGTTGATGTTTAGTATGTTTTTCCTGCAATTCACTTACATATTATGTTTTTCTGCCTTATTACATTATTATCTAAGAGTGTGTTAGGAACCTATCCCCTATGATGCTCCTTTCATGATGATTTTGTTGTTATATGTAATGGTTGTCTTACCAGAATTCATCCTTTGCTAGATGCTCTGTTGAGCAACCTCATGATTCTCTTTCGTCTAAATTTGCTAGTACAGATCCGTCCCTTGTTTGATGCCTACAGGGCAACAAGATTTCTCCCCTATTCTTCTCACATTTGTAATCTTCTATCTGGATGAACATGGAACTTACTTTTCCCCAAGTTTGCTGGTAGAAACTGGCATCGGCTCCAAAGCCCAATCATCCTTTCTCTTGTTGTTTTTGACCCAAAAAATATTTCAAACAAATCACCACACTCCATAGCTAGCCTAAAATTTCATTTATCACAGCCACATCTTGTTGGCAAAAAGAGAGCCCTCTCTGGTCTGGTAGGGCTATATGCCAGATCAAAATCTTGGTATGTGGTTACCTCAGAATTGTCTTTTCTCAGCCTTGAGGTTAATTCTGAGTGCTAACATATTGGCGCCGTTGCCGGGGACGAGGTGAAAAATCTTCTTCGGGAAAGATCGTTCAAGTTGTAGATCTGATTGTTGATGGTGGACAACAGTCAAACACAGATGAAAGATGAAATTATCTACTTGACGACTCCATTGTTAGAAAGCCCGAGTTTCAAAGTATTGGTGGTGGTGGCTCCACTGGCTAAATGAAGGACTTAGATGTTGTTTCTATTTGTTCAAGGTATTCATGTATCAATTTTTCTAATCTTCCTGGTTTTCCTAGTTAATTACTGAAAGATGCATATTTTTTGAGAAATGGCCCTAAATTCAATGGGGAAGATCTGACTTTGACTCTTGAACATGTAGCAAATTTCAAAACATTTATAGAATCTCTTAGAGTAAAAAAAGATGATATTTTTATCAGATTGTTCTATGATTCGTTTCAAGGGAAATGTAGACAATGGATCAAAAGTTTTCCTATCAGATCTATTAAGTCATTTGCAAATTTTTGGCATATCTTTCTTGAAACATGGATGGAGAAAGAGGAAGAATTCAAAATAAAGGCAGCCTCTATTCAAGGCTTTAGAGAATGGGAAGATATGTGCCTGAATGATGAGGTAGATGAGAACTTTGCTTCATCTCTTTCTTCTTATTTGAAGTCTTGTCGATGTAGCCATGAAGTTAAGCTCAATTTTTGCAAGAGTTTTCCATCAAAATTGAAGAGGATCTAATTGAATTGGAGACCCAAATATAATCCTAGGATCTGGACTGTCAAGTCCCATTCTTTGGGGACCTTTTCTAGCAGAAGGAAGGAAATGTAAGGTTGCCCTTGGATGTTTGCATTAATAATTTGCAACTAGAAGCATGTATTGAGGAGTTGGGGCAGAAAACAAAGTCTGGTTTCTTTAATCCTGTTGTGGCATATATGGAAAAGAAAATTCAGTTTGAATATCAAGCCAGATTTCGATTTACAGACCCACACTCATTTTGTGCATGTATGGTTGTCAGCATTTACATTTATGTTCTATTTCAAGCACTTCCAGGCATCATCATTTCTATAGTTTCTTGATTGGTTAATTTTGCATTACAACATCACTTGATCTAGTAATTTGCAGCAAATTAGTGTAGGATTGTACGTAAATAAGTTGCCCAAAGCAACATTTCAGTTTTCAGCATTTGTTTTAGTTTCCGAATGTATAGGTTGCAGTATGTGTGTTTTTTTGTTGGAATAAGTTGTTCTGGTTTGCAGTTGTTTCTAACTGTATAGCCCAATGGATGAGGTACTTGGTCTACAGTGTTCTTGAAACCTCCAAGGAGCTGCCATCCCCAATAAGGCCTGTTATCTCAAAATCAGATCCTGATAGGCTGCTAGTCAGGTTAACTCTAAGTAACTATTTCAAACCTACTTTAGGCTGAGGCTTAGCCTCCTCAACCTGAGAGGGCTCTCTCTAAATGGATTAATGATTTTGATTAAAGATAAGATGGCTAACTCTTGTAGAACAATTGTGAAAAATATGAATGGTGGAAACACATTTAACAACTATCCATTGGGCTTATGGAGTCAACAACACCTCAATATAACAATGAACTCAACCTTACATGGAAGTCAGGGCATTCAGCATTCAAACATTCAGAATATAAACTCATATAGGACCACACAGTTTATAAATGTATACAGGAAGTCAGAGCACATTCAGTGAATTCTGAGTGATTATACATCCATACCACTGCAAGAATTAGGAAAAGGACAACATCACATATTCTGAAAATAAAAAATCCCTCATGAATCCTGAGAAGTAAAGCTAAACATGTATTACTGAAACAGAGTCTTACATAAGCCAAATACAAGCCTTTTCATAAAATTTCCAACCCAGAGTACATTGATGCTTCAGCTATATATAGAGCTCTTTAAATAACTTGGATTCCTCCTCAAGCATGAGGGGAATTTGAATTCATCCTACTATGACACCTAATGATACTTAAAACTAACTATTAAATGCAAATGACACCTAACTAGGAGTCCTAGAGACCTAATACAACTAGGAGTGTAACTCCTTATTATGATTACAACAACCTTATCTAAGCATTTAAAGCATTATTTTACAACTTTCAACCTAAAGAAGTCAAATTTGATGAAGCCTCCCACGTGGTCATCTGACTGCTGAAGACAAACCCTAGAAATTAGGGAACATGTTTCCATGTTTTTAGGTTTAGGATCCCTGAAAATGGCACGTGGGACAGAGCCTTTATCTCCTCATCCGTGAGACATTTTTCAAAACGGAAGGTTGTTTTTGTAGTCCAGGATGTCTAGAACAAAAACCTCTCTTGGTTTTGTAAAATACTTCTCCAGCTGTCCAGAATCGATCCTTGATGTTCCTAGAAACTAGGAGACTGTCCCTTGCTCTGTTCTGGCTGAAAAATGGGTCTTGGGACAGAGCTCATAACTTCTTCCAAAAATCGTATTTAAAAAAACTGAAGGAGTCTTTTGTGAACCAATCCATGCTGAACAAAAACCTCTTTTGGTTTTTTGAAACACCTTCCCTACCTCCCAGAATGTGCCTTTGAAAAACAGGTGTAAAACAGAGACATATGTCTGTGAAAAACTTGCACCTACAGCAGTTTCGTAGCGCAAGTTTAATCATTCATTTCTCCCAGCTCAGGATTTATTTGAGGAAACTGAAGGAAGTTTTTGTACTTCAATATATTAGGGATGAAAACCTCTTTCACTTTTCAGAGATGAGGTTTTAACGGCTCATAAATGCTTCTAGAAATTGACTTGTAAAAACAAGGAGAGAAAGTTCCTTCTTTTTGCTTTTCATCTTCACAAGGATATTCAAAATCAATTATGCCTATTGTCCTTCTTTGATTACACAAAAATGTTTTGGAATATTTTGATTTTCATGTGTATACCTTGCCCATGTACCTGTATGAAGACAAAACCTTCTTCAACGCTGCTTGAAGTATGATGAAAAATACTTGTTGTGATCACTTTTATAACAAATGGCTTATGGTTCGTATATGCTTTTCCTTTGCCCTTTCTGCCCTTGCTAGATGTTTGTGTTGTGTGAATGATCCTTTATTCAGAAACTCCCTTTCAAAAAGGTTTTCCTTTTGTTCCTCAAAACTAGTCAACTATATCAAAATATGCAGCTACAGCAGTTTCGTAGTGCGCTACGAAACTGCTGTGTAATCACCAAAACACAGTTTTAATGCCAATTCAACTCTCTTGATCTTTCCTTTGCTTGAAATGGCCTTTCCATCTACCATGAAGTTGTTCAAAACTTACATGCCTTGCTTGAGCCTTCAAAAAACTCTGATGTATGCTGACCCTGAGTTTGCCAAGTGCTTCTTATGCATGAAAGGAACTTGAGAATAACCAAGGCCAATTCTCCCTTACCTTACCCTTTTCCTTTGAAATCTTTTCAGTGATAACAAGATGTAATAATTTTTATTTCATTTATGTAATTTTATGTCTATTATATGTAATAAGTCACCATTTTAGTTGCCTACTCAATTCCATTGCCAATAGTATCCAAACAATGGTCAAAATCAAGATTGCCAGATCATCATCCACCTGTCAAAGGAAAAAAGGTTAGAAATTCAAAAGAGCATTAGTATGAAAGTTTGAAAAGTGACATGAAACATTACATAATGGGTTTGCAAATGATTAATCAAATCTCATTCAAGAATAAAACCCCTCAAAGACATCAATTCAACCTTCATTTGCACTCCTTCACTCTCAAGCCTCCTCAGCAAAATAAAAATTTCAGATTTTAGGTGAAATTGGGCAAAACAAGGCCAGAGGGTGTGTTTAGACAAGGGAGGGCACGTTTGACCTGAGCGTTGTGCATTTTCCAGAAAACCCATTTCATTTTATAAGGGTGTCGCGTGAATATAGCTGGAGGGCGCATTTGACCAGAGCACTGCACATTTGCCTAGAAAGTCCAGAAATTACCCAAAATGTACTCCATTTGCTCCAAGCATCAAAATTTTCAGTAATGAGGTAGGTGGGAAATAAATTCACTCCTCCCCTCCATTGTTGATCTACATAGGGTTTCATAGTCATTTGTTGTCTTACTTAACTCAAAACCCTAGTAACATATTTTCACTCTAAAATCACATTTCTTAGCATTCCATTACCACTCCAACCACTTAAAGACTACCTCCTATCACCTCCCTCATACCACACATTCCCATTCCCACTTCATCAATCTCCTCACACCATTCCATACTTCCCACACCCATAGTCCATTTTATCATCTCCCTAGGGTTTTGACAACAACAATTCATCACAAAAGAAGAGCATAGAAGTTAGAGTGAGGAAGAAAGACAGGAGAGGAGGAAATATAAGAAAGGAGGGAGGATCATCAAACATGATCCAACAAACACCAGAGAACTCATGGAATCTCCCATCACTGTGAAAATTTTTAAGAATGTGGGTTGTTTTGAGTTTTGTGAGAAAGTGGCGAGGATTCAGCATCATCCTGTGTTGACCAGATTTTTCATCACCAACCTTCATGATAGCTAGGTAACCCTTTTTGGTGTCACATTCACTATATCTCATGCTATCATAGCAGATGCCTCTGGGATCCCAAACATGGGGGGAAAATGGTTTAAACAAGGAGAATTGGATCATTTTTATTATGAGCCATATCTTAAACCAAGATATAAAAATGAGAGAAACAAGATCTTTCCTTTCTCTTACCTCCTAGACAGATATATTCCCATGATGAAAATCATCATTAAGTACTTCATATGTGAGGGTAGGTTTTCCAGGCTCTATTCCTATCATATTAGGCTACTCATGCATTTCACAAAAGTCAAAATTCTCAATCTACCCTATTTTCTTTACCGGGACATTGACAAGATGTCATTCATTGCCCAAAGGAAGGATTATGATCATCAAATGCAAAGAATCTTTCGCCACTCCCTCATCAAAATGATAGTCCTACACCACCTTGATCATCTTAACATTGCATGGGACACTTTCATATCTAATGAGATTTTTACAGTCCCACCTATTCAACATGGCCAAGAAGCACCTTCATCTTCTCATCCATCCACCTCCATTCCTCCACCTCAGCCCATACATCATCCATCTTCACCTAATGAGTCAGCCACACCATCACCTTCTTCCTCACCATCCCATGAGCCTGTTCATTTACCTAGCAGAGATGAAGGCAGTGAGCACTAAAATATTGAGCATGGTGAGAGTAACAAGCCCAAAGAGGCTAGTCTAGGTAACTTGACACATACTTATCAGAGAGGGCATAGGAAAGTGTTTTCCCCATAGATTTTGGGAGGGTCCTTGCCTTCTTCATCGAAAAAACAGGTACAAAAGGGTAAGGAAAAGGTTATAGAGGCATAGATCCAGCAATAGCAGGAAGATCTCCATAAGACAGAGCATGATTTTCAGCTAGTTGACCCAGATGAACATGATGATAGTGAGAACACAACCATTTTCATCAAGGAGAAGAATGCACTCATAGGAGAGCTCTAGGTCAACTTGCAAAGGGCCAAATACATTATCTCATACTATGAGCAAGAGAACAGGAAATTTGAGGTCAAAAATGAGCTCATGGGGATTCAGCTTATCAAAGAAAAGAGAGAGGCTGAAAAGGCTAAGGCCTTACTTGATGAGGCATATGGACAATATGGTGAGCATATTGATGGACAGGTGCCAAGAAAAAGGCCAAGGATAAGAGGCCTAAAGAGAGCTTTGGAGCTTGAAAAACAAAGGGAGGCCGAATTAGCCAATGAGCTCACCTTAAATGAGCAATTTGTAAAAATGGTGAATGAAAACTGGAACATTGGCTCGAGAGGGTGAACACTCATCTTGAGGGTCTCTTAGATAAGTCCAAAAGGGATATTTACATGAAGATAAGGATGGCTAAGTACTATGCCATGAGAAACAAAATTGCAACAGCCAAGCTCAAAAGAGCTCATGCAAAAAGTGAAGCCTTAACCAAGAAAGAGGAGAAAATAAGGTTAGGTATCCTTGCCAAGGCATCACTCCATGCCTCAAACAAATAATCAACCATCAGCTCACCAATTTTGACAATTTTTTACCAAGTTTTGCAAGTTACAATTTTCTGTGTTTTCTAAAGTATTTTCAACACAATCAATATATCAAATGCCCAACACCTAGGGTGTTGCACTCTTTTTTAGGCATATGATGGACAAAAGGCCAACAGTTTTGGATTCAAAATGATAATGACATGAACCTTGCGCATTTTCTAAGCATTTGGAGGAAAATTAGTCAGTCAAAAAGGTAAAAAACCACTAAAAAATCACCTTTCTGCCCCTTTTTTGGCTTGGTCATTGCGCCTTTACCAATCTTGGAATATTGGAATTTTGACAGAAAATGACCTCTAAATCTCAAAATGAAGGCATATATGGAACATAGACTCGAAGGGCTCTCCAATGAGCATGTTGGAGCAAATTTTGACACTGGGAAGGCACCCAAAAGTAGCTCTGAAGTTGGAGGGTGTGTTTGACAAAGGAAGGGCATGTTTGACAGTCTTCTCCAAATTTCATTGTTTCTCTCCAAATTGGCTTTCACCTTTGGGAAATTGATGCTTTACTTATGTATTGATCAAGATGATGTAATTATTATGCTTTTTACTGTTATCTAGGGTAAATACATCAGTCAAATGACCTACATGGCATGTAATGAATCAGTTTGCTAGAGTTAGGGATGAGTCACTTTGACCACCCTACACTCTAGCTATCAGTTCAGTCTTTCTTACAACTGCTCCTCCTCTCATGGATTCGACCCTTGAGGCTAGGAGGAGTTGTTTTGAGGCCTATATTATGTATTTTCTTAGTCATTTTGTGGTTGGACTCTCTTGAATGTTGTAATAGCTTTCAGACTTTGGCATGGAATATATTGGATGAAGTTGCAGCTATTTTGGTGGGATTCCTATGGCATGGTATTTTGATCGTGTTTCTTCTTTAGTTTCATATGTGTGAATGTTTTGTTCCATTCATGATCCATTTCACTCTAATTGTGTTTGATTTTCAAGGTGTGATAAACAGAATTCATCTTTATATGCTATGTTTTGGGAAAATCGTCATATATTGTTTCATCTCTTCAGTCTAAAAAGAATTCATGACCCTCATGCTCTTTTTAGCATCTCACTAGTATAAACCATCTCATCACTATACTACGAAGCTTAATGTACCTTGCCTACCTTTCCCATCAAATGTCTGCAATTCTGATTCATTTTCCCTAACTAGTTCATTCTCTGATCTAATTCACTCATGCTTGTGACAACCCAACCAAAATCAAAATCAAACAAACCTCTGCACTTTACATCTAGCCTAAAACCCCGATCTATCTAGACCTCTTGGTTGTGATCCTTTGGAGAAAGTCCTCTCTGGCTTGGTAGGGCTAGCTACCAAGTCAAAATATTGGTCTATGGTTACCTCAGCTTGAATCTTCCTCAGCCTTGGAGATTCGAAGGAGTGATGACACCAACAACATGTTAGGGGGAGTTTGGAGTCTTGGCCCAATGCCATCAATGACTATCAATGTCTGGTGGTGTTGCCATCAATGAAAAAGGGGGATATTATTTCACATAGTGTTGTGATTGATGACAAGTTGCATTGATGTCAAAGGGGATGCCTAAGGAAGCGAAAATGCCATTCATGAAGCAATATGATAACCTGACCTCTTGCATGCCCTCATAAAGCGAAGTCAAAGAGGTTTGAATTTTATTGAGTTTTTTATGACGTTATGATGTTCTAATGAGCCTATGGATAGTGTGGTTGGGTATTCCTCATCGAGACCTTTCCAACAATATATCACAATTTGGAAAACTCCTTCTAGATGGGAAGTTATGACCATTTTATGATCAACATTGGGCGAAGAACCTAAAATATAGGGAAAAACGTGGTAACTATTGACTGGATGTTGTGGAAACTATTTACTAGATGACATGGCATTGTTGTGCCCCTCCTACATAGTCAACAATAATGTGTTGCAGTCTGATTGGTCAAAGGAGATGATGTGGCATTGAAATGGCCTGGAACGTCATCAAGATGGCATCAGTAGGATGATGTGGCACCTTTAGGGACTGCCATGTAGTAGGTACAAATGGTGGTTTTTGGTTTGTAAAATGGTAAAAATGGGTGACACATGGCACCCCTCATAGGATGCCATGTGGCATGATGAAATCATTTTGACATCATCATGTGGATGACCATGGACCCTTAGGGAGAGGGTCACATGGCATGGTTGTTGTTTTTCCACAATACTGGCATCTAGGATAGAATCTTAAATCGCTGATGCTACCAAACCAAGTATCAAAACATATTACAATGCAATATAAATAGCAATAAATCATATGTTAGGGTCCTATGATAATAGGATTCATAAGTTTGAAGTGGTTATGGTTAGACTTGTAATATTGTACATACTTTTTCTTTCTGCAAAATGTTTTCCATATTAAAAATTAAAAATGTAAAGAGGGTATGTCCTAAAAGAATAATCAAGGGAAAAAAAGAAAAAGAAAATATGAAAAAAGTGAAAAATATGAACCCCAAACAAAAATAGATCATGAAAGTGTGCAAATTTAAGTGCCACTACTTTTACTTTACTGTGCAAAATAATGGTTGTGTGCAGCTTGTCATAAATTCCACAACCCATGATAGTCAAATAGCTTAATCTTGACTAGTTCATGCTTTAAATTTCATGTTTATAGATAGAGAATAAATATCTAGCAAAACTATTTAATCTTAGCAGATCAGTAGTTAGGTAGAGAAATAAAATGTGCTCAACAGCTTAATCTAAGCCATTGGAAGATATAAGGTTGGAATTACATAGTCTTCTTTTCAAAAGAAAAGGGAAAGAAAGGATCTACTAGCTTAAATGCACCCAATAAAGTGAAGAAAAAATGTTAGGGTAAGTAAAGGGTAGGTAGAAGAAAGGTTACAGAAGTATAAGGTTGTTAAAGCATAAGCACATTTATCATGCTTAATCCTATGTTTCAGTGTGCAAGAGTAATTATGATAGTGAAAAGATGTTCACACGCTAATTTAATTAACTTCCTCTCATTTCATTTCATCCCCCACTACATACTTACTAATTTCCCCATTATTCCATCATTTCTTATGAACATACCCTTTTCCCTTCATTTTAACCCTTACCCCTTGGTTTCACACATTTCCCTAGCAAATTACCCTCTAAAGGTCATCCCCCTACCTTAAACCCCTTTTCCCTAGTGTGAAACCCACTCCCCATTAAAAAAATCCTTTTTCCCCTCATTAATTTCCCTAAAAACCCATAAAAACCCTTTTATCCTAAGTTTTATTCCCCTCCTGCATTATTTAATTAATTCCCCCAATTCGTATTTTTTACAAAAAACCCTTTTAACCCACCACCCTTGGTGCTGTTAAGAAAACCTCGCCACATTCAACCCTAGTCCCACTTTATTAATCACGCTCATTGTATTTTAATCCACACTTTATTCATTAATTAATTACAATTAATTATAATTAATCCCCAGGGCCCCACAAATCTCCACCCTTATTCCCTCCATGCATCTCGACCACAAGAAAGCTATTAGATCTTTCACCCCCAGATCTGACAGCATGCATCCATATCACGTTGATTCCATTTTTGATCGTTACCAGCTCAAGAGCATGCGAGATTCGCGATTTTGCTCAGGCCCTTTTCGACTACGTGGCAGGAAAAATGGCATGCTCTTGGAGAAATACCGCCCGACTTCCAAAAGTGGTGCAATGGCACCTGAACCCGCCTCCCCACCAAAAGCTAAACCATCCACTATTCATTTATGAATTCTGCGCCAAATTCTAGCCATTGCTGGTTAAAAGGCAGAAGAAGCCCATTTTGACTCTTTTCACTCGTTTGCACTGTGAATGCTACCTAAGCCTTCCTACGCCACCTTGAGCCTATGCAACTGAAATTGATCGTCGATTACCTACCTGAACAAGCTCCGGACACCCCATTCAAGCATCCAGTGCATAGTTGAAGCCATTGTACCCTCTACAGTCACCATTAAAATCAGTTTGTAGCCTGAACCACAAATTTCCAAGTATTTTGGGAAGTATATAGAGGCAGATGAGATCTACAAAAAGATGCTCAATATCCAATTACTAGATGCTGAGACATGGGAAAAACTCAATGATTTACTGTAAAAAATACACAGTAAAATGTAAAACGTACAGTAAAAGTAAAAGGGCACAGTAAAAGGACATTGACAGGTCAACCAAGTCAAAGTGTATCAGATGAAAGGTCAGAGTAAATAAAACATCCAGCATGAATACCAAACAACAAAGCAAATTAAAGTGCAGAATATCAAAAGATCAAAGCCATCAGAACCTAAATAACGGGGACAACAAGCAAAAATTCAATAGTTGTCTCTATCTTCTAGTATGAAGATATTTCTTTCTCCTAGAGTATTTCCCAAAACAGTTTGGGATATTGTGTATAATATTTTTGTATAAATACTTCATAAATCGAAGTATTGAGGGTGGACTGCTATACACTTGTAGAGTTATTTTGATCTTAAACCTAAGGGTTATTGTACCAATTTTCAAGTCAATAGACTGGAGCAAGTAATAAAAAGATTGCACTACAGAATTCATTAGATGAGTTATTGCAGTGAAGTATCTTCTCTGTCTGATTTTTTTTACTTTATTATATGTTTCATAAACTTAAATGTTATCCAAATTTGAATGAATTAACTGGAAATTTAACTCAAATTTTGTTTAAGTACACTCTATTTTGCATAGTTAATCATTTATATGTTGTCCTCTGATATTCGGATTTGAGAGCCCTTAATTGCTCTCCCATCCTGGTTGACCTCTTTCATTTCTCTTCATAATCCAGCCTAAGGAACCCTTAATTTCTCCTTGATTCGATTGGAAACCATTCCACCATCAAGCCTTTGATATATGTAGTAACTCCTCTATCTTGACCTATAGACACTATTTTTAGAACTTGATCCAGTCCTGTTTGTCTGGCATTTTGACCCCATAGCCCAATGGTAAAAGCAACCCTCTGCTCATCTAAGTAAGTGATCCCACCACCCAAATTCAAATAAAAAATGCAAGCACAATCATAACGAGCCTAAAATCAAATAACTAAACAAAGTAAAATTAAAAAGAGAGAGCCCTCTCTAAGCATTAGGAAGGCTAGATCATGATCTCAAAAGTAGGTTTATGGTTACCTCGATGATTTCTTTCTTTAACCTTAAGAAAGTACTGAGTGATAACATCACACATGCACAAATATAGAAAACATTTTACAAATTTTCAACCCAACTTAAATATATTAATCAACCTGAATAATACAACAGTTTAGGGCTCTCATACCAGGGATAATGGCCCTCAAATATCCACTAGTACAAGAATACAAAATTGGGTCTTGGTGTCTATCGTGATGACCACCAATCTACCCATACAAGATACTCTGACCATCTAGCTAATGTAGAGCTCCTCATAGCTGACTTGGTCATACCTTGCACACATCTTCCCAGTCATTTGGCTCCCCATCTACAACATCTACCTCTATCAATGCTCCACTTCCATCTGGCCACTGAACCTTAGCTATCCAATCTACTCAATAGTTGTGCCTTAGTCCATTAAGGGCACAACAACTCCTATCAAGTTCTTCACAACCTTTTTTGTGAAAAACTCACAACTTCCCATTGCTTCACCTTAGCTACTCAAAAACTTCAACCCATTGTAGTATTCCTATGATGCTTTAATGAATACTAACATAAGGCATGGAGGGATGCCACCTATAACTGCAAGATTTCCATCTCTCAAAATGAACATGGGATAAGAGGAGTACCCATATTCTATTGTAGATGTCCTTCTCCACACACAAGTCTAGGGCTACTCAAATTTATCGAGGTTGATCAAACCATTGAGCTACATAACTGCCACTCTAGTAGCCACCTAAGTCCAGGAAGATGGCACACATCGAGCTACAACTTGGGAACTATCACACTTCCCTCCAACAAACCATAAATTCCCAATCCACTATCCAGACTTGATCCACTCATTGTAACATCTACTCCTAGCTAGGGCATCCAACCACCTAGGAACCCTTTCCTCTTGGCTTCTAACAAACTTGTAATTTGTCCTCTCCTAGGACACCATCCATTAGCATCAATTCAACCTTAACACATCAATACAATACGTACCTATCCCTACGTAGCTTCTGCATCACCCAGGTGCAGTATTCTACATGATCAACCTACGCTCGTGCTACCCACACTCGAGCTTCCCACACTTGTGTTTTCCACACTCTCACTACTTGCACATGCACTTCTTGCACTTGCGCTACCCGCACTCAAGCTGCCCCCACTCGCACTACCTTTTTTTATGTGTAGACTATGAAATATGTTTCTTGGATGGGCTAAATGGCACTCCTCCACCTTATATTTATGCACAATACAAGGGCTCCATAAAATCACATGTGTGGGCCGGACAACTTGTCACAAGGTCTCTAAACGCCTAAGTTACCTTGACCAAACCCACATATTAACTTCAAAAATTAATATCTCGACAAACATAACTCAGCATTTGATGATTTTTACTGCATTGGATTTGTCTCAACGTCCTCTACCATATCCATCCATCACATGTCTAATAAGCCTCATGGATTCACACTCACGAGCCCAGGTACAAAGCCCACATGCTTGGGTTCCACACCCACAAGCGACACTTGTGTACAAACTCCTCCACAACCCTCAAGGCTAGAGTTTGGAGTACCTCCCAAGTTACAAATATCAACATTCTCTCTTAGTGAGGGAGGTACTCCAGTACTAGGAAATCTCCATCATCATCATCTCTCGGAACACTAGACCATTTGGCATCCATCACTACAACATACGTTGTAGAAGGAACCCTGCAATATCGGTAGTGCCTCTACCTCATCACATATGAACCTGAAAATCCCAGACCTCCATAAGGATGCTCCCTTTGAGCCTACTCGATCTCCACTGGATCAATCCTGAAAGCACTCATTCTCCTAGATCAAATACCACTCATGAAAATCTCTCCAATCTCAGATATGCAACATCATGATCCAATGAAGACTCTAGTTTGCCAATATCCAGTCCATCACATGAACAAATATTAATCATACTAATCTCATCCATGCCAAATAAATTCTCGATTCGTCCCTACCATCCATGACAAGTAAAAGGAAGTCCATGATCAACAACCTATCCTACAAAAAACTGTTGTTTACCAGGATCATCACCAATCGACGAGAACTCCCAGCTAATCTCGCTGCCAAGCTAGTCAAGACCACATCTCCATGTCTTCAGTTGAACCCTCTGCTCCATGATCTAGACACCCATAACTCCCTCTGAGTTGCTTCGTTGTGCACACTCTGATTCATTGTCCCTCAAAGTAGCTCAAACACACTCTAATACCATGTTTTCTTTCCACATTACTAGTGTCTAGGATATAATATTAAATCATTGACGCTACCAAACCAAGTGCCACGACATATTATAATGGAATATAAACATCAGTAAATCACATGTGCACAAATATATACAAATTTTCAACCCAACTTCGTTATGTTAATCAACCTAAATAATGCAATAGTCTAGGGCTCTTGTAATAGGGATAATGGCCCTCAAATATCCACTAGTACAAGAATATAAAGCTAGGGCTTGGTGTTTGTCATGGGGACCACCAATCTTCCCATACAAGATACTCTAACCGTCTAGATGATGTAGATCTTCTCACAACTAGCTTGGTCATACCGGGTACACATATGTCAGGTCCTTCGACTCCTCATCTACAGCATTTGCCTATATCAATGCATCAAGTCCATCTAGCCATTAAACCTCATCTATCTAATCTTTTCACTAGTTGTTCCTTAGTTCATCAAGGAACAACACATCGAGACTCCTTTCAAGTTGTTCACAACTCCGTTTACGAACAACTCACAACTACCCACTGCTGCTCCTCAGCCACTCAGGGACTTCAAACCACTATAGTCTTCTTGTGCTACTCCAATGAAGACTAACATAGGGCATGGAGGGTTGCCACCTATCACTGCAAGATGTTCATCTCTCACAATAAACATGGGCTAGGAATTCTACCCATCTTCCATTGTAGATGTTCTTCTCCACAAACAATTCTAGGGATACTCAAAATTCCCCTGTTTGATCAGACCCTTGAGCTCAACAAATCCCACTCTAGAAACCACATAATTCCATGAAAATGGGGCACACCAGGTTCCAACTTTGGCACTCTCCCATTTCCCTCCAACAAGCCATAAATTCCCAATCCATTATCCACACTTGGTCCACTCTCACGCTACCCTCCAACAGACCACGAGCGATCAATCCTTTTTTTAGCATCTTCTCCTGGTTAGGGAATCCAACCACCTAGGAACACCTTTCCTCTTGGCTGCTAATAGATTTCCGAACTAGCCTCTCCTAGAACACCATCCACTAGCATCAATTCAACCTTAACATGTCAATACAATACATACCTAGCCCTGTGCAGCTTCTGTGTCACCCTAGTGTGGTTTCCTACATGCTTAGCCAGCACTCGTGTTGCCTGCACTTGCATTGTTCACACTCAAGTTGCCCACACTCATGCTTCCTGCATTTGTGCTACCGGCACTCAAGCTGTCCCCACTCGCGCTGTCTCTCTTGATGTGTAAACTATGAAAGATGCTTCTTGGATGTGTAAAATTAGTTTCCTCCACCTTATATTTATACACAATACAAGGGCTCCATAAAATCACATGTGTGGGCTTAAAAACTTGACACAAGGTCTTTAAGTGCCTAGCCGACCTTGACCAAACCCACACATTAACTTATGAAATTAATATCTCAACGTAGGCACTCCTCCACAACCCTCAAGGCTAGGTTTTGGAGTACCTCCCAAGCTACAAATTTCAACAATGGTTATATGTTCACCTAAGGGCAAGTCCCAAAGGGCTAAGGCACAAAGGTCAAGAAGAAGGTTACGTCGAATGGTCACATGTTAGCCCTATATGATGAAAAGTCCAGTTTGCAAGCAAAAACATGGGTCTAATCACATGAGCTTGGGACAACACACCTGATATAAATACATATGACCTTGATTTAATCCAAGACAAATTTATTCAATGATTACATACCTCTGATTATAGGTTCAAAGGTTAAGCGTTGCGGTGGTGATATATTTTCAAAGTTGTTTTAGTTCGATTGATGGAAGGGATGAGCCCTTATGCGGTTGTGTTTTTATACATAGTGTATGGTTATTGTTTTGAGCTCAGGCGAGCCATGAAATGTTGATGCTTAAGCATGCTATGTATCTAGAAACCATTGTGTGTGTGTGTGTGTGTGTGTGTGTGCTCCTAATAATAATGACTCATTGCATTTCGGAATTGACCATATGGCTTGGTTTGTTTTGTGAAGGTTGTGGGTTTGAGTTTGGTTAGACTCAATTAATTTTTTTATATATATGGGGTTATTAGCATGCCCAGTCCAACCATTCTGTTGAAAAATCAGACATTTTATAGAACCTATAAAATGTTATTTTGTATAATGCGCCTATATTATTCCATTATGTTGAATGATTAATTTTTGTATACTTTTATATAGTTATATATGGTTTTTGGAGGTTTCTCGACTCATTTTAAGGCCAAATTAGATTCTGGAAGAAGCATGGTGGTCAAGGTTCAATTGTGAATATTTATATAGGAATGAAAATCCTTGATGATGTATTTTTGAATATCATATTTAGTGTTGTGTTTTGGGTGTTCATGAGAACGTTACAGTGAATATTGTGTATATGGTCAGAGCTAGTTCTGAGAAGTGTTTTACGTGACCATATTGATGAAAAGGTGGTAACAGGTTATGAAAAATACATGAAATCATTATAAAAATAACAATGTGATCATATTGAAAAATTATATTGATTGAAGAACAAGTGGATCTATCTTGAAATATTCAAAAAATTTGTTTATGCGAAGTTGAGGAAGGAGGTGAGGACCTCCACTAAGGTTGGTGCCTCAATTAGGTTGAAGCCTACAAGAAGTCAACTCATTCTCATCTTTGAGGTTGGTTCCTCAATCAATTTATAGCTTATTATAAATGATTCCTTGCATTTTTCAAGGTTGGTGCCTCAAAAAGGTTGTAGCCTATCGCAAGTAGTTGCTTACACATTTTGGGAGTGGATGGCTCCAGTAGGTCGATGCTTGCAAATTTATGTAATTAATTAAAGAAAAAGAAGAAGAATTTGTGGTTTTCTCTCATAAAAGTTTACGCATAAAATCTTGTGTCCTCTTGTGTTGATGTGCTAATAGATTCATGATGCAATGTTTCATTTATTGTTATACTACAAATTGTTAAGATACATTTCTATAGGTTTGATTATTGATGAAAGGTTTTGAAATGATAAATTACCATCAAACTAATTCAACCCCCTCTCATTGTGTTCTTTGGTATAACAAATATACCTAGTAGATTGGCTAGTAAGCTACCTCTTCACACATAAATGCAACAACTTAGATTTCCCTTAAGATGGAACCAAATGATTGAGGTATATTCGATATTGAAAAATCTAGGAGTCCCAATCAAACCTCTAGTCCCAATCTTGGGATTATACACTCCAAAAAGAACACCTATAATTGTTAAATGGGATCTAACCACATTTATTATAAATGATTTTAAGTCCCTTAAAACTCACCCACTATGTATCAAATGTAAAATGATTGTGGTAATTTATTTGGAAACCCATACCCATAATCCCTACGTAGGTACAATGTTACTTTGGGCCCAAAGGGGGCTTGATGATTGTTACGTTGATGGTTTATTTTAGGGATTATCTTGGGTTCATAAGCCAAACAAATCATCTAGGATGTGAAGCGTGTGCACAAATGATGTGTTCAACTTCGAAATAAAATTCTTGCAAAATAAAGAAATGACATAAAAATGAGATCTAGAATTAAGAATTAAACTAATTACAAAGAAAAATACTAAAGAAAATAATGATATTTTTTCCCTTTATCCTAGTTAACTTTCAAAAAGAGAAAAGAGCTTGCAATAATTTAGCTTTTATAATTGAAAGAAACTACTTTAAATATGGCTAAGGACTAGAACATTACACGCATGAGATTTCAAAAAGGAAAGTAAAAAAGGGCAAGTAAAATACTAAGAATCAAAAGTAACTCCTTTCTTGAGCTTTGTCATGCGGAAAGAGTTATATTTGCGGACAAATCTAACCTCCCTAGGAGTCTAAGACTCTCTAGTGACAAACAAACCAAACAAGAGCTATCCTTCTCTAGATACAAATCATTCTACGAGAATTCAAATGTTTTCGATCTTACCTTAGGTCCAACGCTTGTCGTAGCAGTCTAGCCTTACTGATCCAGATGAGCTCCTCCTTCACTTTAAGACCTGCATACACTAACAAACAAAACGATTACATAACACCTGAATATTCATCATAAAACAAAGCATATTCATCACATAGACCAAGGAGTACATGAAATAATTCATTAACAACAAATCATTGAGAAGAATGGACTTATTTGTATTAAGGAAACAAAAAAGGAACCATTACAACCTGAGCCTTGGTGTTGTGCAAGCTCCTCCCAGGGTCCACAAGAGATTTCCTCTACTTTGACAAGCTCACCCACTCCCAATATGGCAACAAGGAAGGATAGTGATCTCTCCTCACAAGTCAACAATGAAAGTCCTAATTCCAGCAACATTTACCCTTTAGAATGTTCAGCTTTCAACCTCCCCTCCTTTGGCCCAATGCCTGTATTTATAGTATTCTAGAGGAGGTTATTCAGTTCCAACATCAATGGGATACTCCATCTTTTGGATGGGGTAGCTCCTCTCTTGATGGGATAAGCTCCTCTATCATAGGGATGCATGAACCATCTGGAGGCGCTCAATACACGTCAAAAACTCTTCTAGAAGGCTCTAGAAGTGACCACAAGTAACTTTTTAAAGATGAAACTCGCGCCTTTTGACCTTTACAGGGGTACGC
>APFE031608095.1:114739-133289 GCA_000404065.3 Pinus taeda
ACTATGGGTTTTGATTAAACCCTTGGGTAAAAAATCAATTACCATAGTGCCCCCCGCTCACAAACCCTGTTTTTATCCCTCCCGTGCTAATGTATTTGTTTATAATGTTTGAAATAAACAAATATAAAATGGGCGCACATTATAACCTTGCCAAACCAAGGTTTAAACCCACCCCCGCCTTTATTTGTAATTTTTTTTAATTGGCGGGCTCCACAGTTAACATTCCGCCGCCCCGTAATCCTCGCCAGCCATCCGATCGTCGGCCCCCCAGATCCAAGAGTGGGCGGTCATTTTCACCCACAAGTCGGCGGATGTTTACGTCCGGGGGATTGGCGGTTTTGCCGCCGTACCCCCGCCACGCGTCGCCTTCCCGGGGTGTTCAGAGGCCCCTCCCCCGATACCGCTCATGCTGAAAGGTGGTGCGGGGAGAATACCGGATACCGCCCTCCGCCCCAACGTCAGCCCCACGTCATCTCTAACGTCATCGCCCGCGTCCGCGCCCTGCCTCCGTGACATTGCCACCTAATCCGCCCGGGTCCATGTCATGCCACCATGTCTTGTGCCACCTCACCCCCCATGTCAGAGGTCCACGTCATCATGCCGTGCCCAGGACCCACCGATGACATCATGCTGATGTCATCACCAAAAACCGCCAAAGGCGCCAAAAAGTCCCGAATTTACATAAAACAACGCAAAAAGGACCATTTTATATCATTTTCACTGCTTGTTTCGGGAGCGTTGTGCATGCCGTTCACGTCGATTTGCTGCCCAACCTGGAATTTGACCGTCCGAGCTGTTGCCACCTACAAATTCAACTCAATTACTCACCATTGTTCCAGCTCAACACCCTTGGTGTCGTGAAAACCAGGTATTTGCCCGCAATCAACCTTTTTACCCCTGTTTTCACCATTTGGTCCATTTTTTACCTGCATAAAAGTCTGCTAGCACCCACACTGAGCCAATTATGCACCTACTTGTTGTCTAAACTTTCTGGTTAGCATCCTCTGCCCACAAGGCTCAGTAAACCCGCGTCGGTCCACAAAATTCACTTGAAAAATTGGCTTTAAGAGCACGTGCTGCCAACACAGGTCCTCACAGTTGTTCATTATCCACTCCCACCAGACTTCTCTCTGCAAAAGTCCACCTGCTCAGCTCAGGGACATCTTTATTTTGCCCTATAGTTGCCCCACAAGTTTGTCAACCAGAAATAAAGTCTATTGAAACTCTGTAATCTCTCCTTTGACACACATTGCAAATAGCTAAAGCCACTGCCAAATACAAATTTACCTTGCAGTCTGCAATAATTGTACTGAATCCTAGCCCCAAGTATCAACACAGAAAAGATTTCAATATGGCTGCTCCAACTGCTCTAAATGTTGCTCCTATCAATGCACCTAACAAGGAACTTGAGGCACTCCCTTTAGTTGACAGTGATTACCTCATTCAGGATTTGGTTGGGGACAGAAACCACTTACAGACCTTCTGCCAACTGAGGAATAGTTATTTAAAAAACTGTGACATGTATGGCATCTGGGAGTCAAATTCGCCCATCTATTTCTTGCCTTCTGTAAATATTTTTCCTGAAATAATTTACCTCTGTGCTGAAAATTATGACCCAAGCCTCAAAGCTGTCAAGTCTCCATCTTGGAGCATACTCTTTCATATAACTCCTGATTCCATTAATCAGATGCTTAATTTCAAACAGACCCAACTGTTCATCCCTTTTTCCATCAAATACTTGCTGGATGAAGTCCCCAAACTCTCCAGCACTGAGATTGCCAGAATTGCCAAGACCTTCATGAGAACAGACCGCCAACCTACAGGGCCACCTCCTTTCCTATATGTAAATTTCAATGAGGTAGGCAAGCTGCTTGTAGACATGATATCCTCTGTGTTGGGTTTCTCAACAAGTGAGCATATTGATGAAACAGTGTTGGTTCTTTTGTTTGCATATAGCCTTGGAAGGCCCCCTACTGTCAAATATAACTATGCCAAGTTCATTGCCAATAAAATACATGACCAACTGCTAAAGCTGGACAGGGAGGCAGTATTCAAATATTCATCATATATCTATCACATGTTCATGTACTATCAGATAGATTGCTCCCAATGCCCCATCAAAAAGCTAGATTCACAGGGTGAAAGGAGGTCTATTATCTTTTTGTCTTCAGTTTTTCATCAAGTTCAGAACTCTCCCTATTCTTACTGTGAGTTCATTGACCAATTTGTTTATCCAATCTCATGTCTCTTGAAAAGAACTCCTCCTCCTAGATTGTCATATGACATGCAGAAAATATTGCAGTTGTCCAAGAATTATAAAATAGGTGATTGGTATCTATACCAAAATCACACTGTCATTAGGATCTATGGTTGTGAGCTCTGTCCCTACATGCTCCCTAGATATGTACCCATGAGATTGTTTGCCTTGGAATACTATAGGCAACTCATTAATTCATATCTTACTCATTTTCATAGTGTCAAGAAGAAAGCTAACCTGAAATTCAAAGAACATCTAGGCCCCTTTATCATGAACAAGAAAGATGGTTGGCAAGAGGCTAATCAAATATTGGGGCAACAACTCAAACTGAAAAGGAGTTTCTGGTGGGTCCCTTATGACCCTGATGGCTTTATCAGTGCTAGAAGAGTCAAATATAGGCTGTTAGCCTATAAGCATCGTCCAATTCCACAAATTGAGCAATATGCCAACAAAGATGAGTGGGTGCCAGGCACATTAATTGAAGAATTTACTCAAGAAGAGATAATGGAGCAAAATGTCAAAGATTTAGAAAAAACTCTTGACTTGGATTCTTTTCACTAGGTGACATTCAAGCTACCACTCCAAGTCAGGGAAGGCACCTCCACAGCCGCAGCTGCACAAACTTCCCAGCAAGTATCTACAACAACAATAGCTACAGCAAAGGGAAAGGAAGCGATGGATGCACAGCAGGAGACAGAGACAGAACAGCCCACCACTTCCAAAGATCAGAGTCAAGGGCAAGCCCCTCTACAGCAAACTAAAACATCACAAATTCCAGTCTTGCAAACTCCTCTTAATGAGGAGAGAGGTAAGAAACGGGATAGAGAGGAGCCCACACCTCCAAGTGGGTCAACATAGCAACCAGAAGCCAAGAGGCAAAGAATTGATCCTCAGACTAAAGAAGAAATTAGTGAAGAAAGGGTATAGAGCCAGAACAGAGAGAGAGAGTCTAGCCAACAGACTGCTACCAGCTCATTCTAGAAGGAACATGGTATGCAGCATAGTACAGAGGTGTCTTCTTCCAGGTAGCAGGTCAAGCAGCCAGCTGGTATCAAAGGAACTTTTATGGAAATCAAGGCACAAAATGAATTATTAAGAATACAACTTTATGATCAATTCTTGAAAACAACACCCTCCAAGCAACAAATATTGATGGCAGCTTATGATATCAAGGAGGACAAGATGATTTTTACTCATTTCAAGCCTAAATTTCCACACCCCAAATCATCTGCAGACTACATAAAGACAAACATGGAAGTCCTCTCCAAGGACATACATCCCATGGATCAAATTGAACTACATAAGCAAATAGGGGAAATGGTTTATGCCACACTTGCAGATAAGGCCATGCTAGCCCATCAGTTAAAAGAACCATTGAAAAATACAAATACTCAATTAGATCTGGAAAGGATGTCCTTTACTGCCAAGGATAACCGAATAAAAACATTGGAGGACATTATTGTTGATCTAGGACATGATCCTAAGGATCCAAAGGGTATCAAGGCCCTTATGAAGAAGAAGGAGGATGATATTGCTGCACTCAGAAAGTAGGCAAAGCTACCTGCAACCATTCACCCTCAAACTGCAGAACTTGTACAAGAAAAACAGGTTGATGAAACCATGGATCTGCTTCTAAAGATGAATTAAAGAATACTACAGATGGAGGCAGAATTGGAAAAGGCCTTGCAAGATAAGCAAGGGGAGTCAACCTCCCAACCCCCTCAAACATCTACAACTTTTGGCCCTGCTCCTCATACACAAACAGCAGCAGCCCCTCCTACCATTCCAGCACCTACAATGGCTACATCAACTACAGATGCAACAGCAGCAACAACAGCAGCACCAGAATCCAGTATGAGTATGGAGGACCTAATGAAAGTTGTCAAGGAGTTGGAAATTCAGGTGACAGAGGTAAAAGAGGCCAAAGAAAGGCTGGCCAAACTAGAGGCCAATTATGACAAGTCCAAAATGATAGTGGCCGAGAAGCAAAGGGAAATAAAAGCCCTAGAGACCAGAGTAAAGCCCTTAGAAAAAGAACTATCTCTAGACAAAACTCTGGTTGAGATCAAAAAGATTTTGTGGGCCAAAATTGGCCAATCAATCAATGACCAATGGCGATCAATACAGGCTATACATGAGAAAATTGAGTTAATAGGCATGGCTCAATTTGAAATTTAGAAGGCCAGAGCAGCATTAGGGATTATGCCTAAGCAGGCCAACAAGATGATTCATTTCCTTAACACTCACACCAAGGAAGAATTGGTAGCACTGGACATACACAATCGAACAGACACTATCCTGACATCAAAGAAAGTGTTGACCTTGAGAAATTTCACACAGACTATGGAAAGGAAATGTCAGGAGATGCAGGCAGAAGTAAATGATTTCAAGACAAAAATAATAGCATTTCAAAGTAGAGGATTACCCAGCCTAGTGACTGGTACTGGAAAACTATTGTCTTGTGAGCAATACACCACCAGAATCAACAATTATGTTGAAAATCAAATTACAGCATCTACCAGCTCCATAGAAGAAGCAGGACCCCCCTCTGGGCAATCTCTATATGATAAATTGGAGAATCTATTTTTTATTGAGCATGAGATTAATCATCTGTTTGAAGTGCCTCCAAATTTCTATAGATATACTGAAGTAGATGAAACACTCATAAAGATAAGGAGACATCAACTACCTCCAGCTGATTGGTGGCAAGCAATGCTGGAAGTATTGCCTCGGTAATTTTGGTCTACTCTTCCTTTTGTCAGCTTCAGATCTCAGTCACAGTACAGGTCAGCAAAGAATCAAACACAGAGGTGCTACAGAAAGCATCAAGGTAGTGACTCAACAAAGCACTAAGACAGCGTTCTCAGCAAACGCAGATTAAAGACGCAGCTACAACCAACTTTGTTGATCCAAAAAAGTCAAACTTGTCTGACAAAAGACAGCTGCCACACCAATATTAACTACTGCAGTTATTTCTTTCATTTACTTCTTTGACAAAGTTGGTGATGTAATTTATTACACAATGACTCATCATCTAGATATTTTATCTCCTATTTTTGTATATATATCCCCCCATAGAATGTATTGGGGGTCGGTTTTGGTGAATCTCTCTCTGAAGAGCTGCATTGTATATCTCAGACTTTTTGCTAATATAAATTGTTGGTGAAGTTCTTGGTATCTGTGGAAATGAAGGACTGTGTTACGCTGTAGGATTCCTGTGTCACTTAATGGAACAATAAGTTACTCTGAACTATGTTTTGTTTTTCTGTGTATGCATAAATTTTACAAAAGTTTCATGATCATAGCAACAGGGAAAAAGAATAGCTTAGGACTTGTTTAAATACACCCTCTGCTCAATCTCTGTTTCTAATATGTTTTCTTCAGAATTAGCCATGGATATGAATTCTTAATTGCTCATATTTAAACTAATTCTCTCACTGTGAATACTGTTTAGGAATTCTCAACTGCTCCTAAACAATACTCCCACTTTCTCCCCCAATTAGCATAGTGAAAGATTCTTGACTGCCTTTCAGTCACTGATCTCATGCTTTCATAACCCAAAATTTGAATAATTGTTCCACAAAATGCCTATCTGGCTTTGCAGCAATACCCTTCCCTCAAAGAAATACTTTAGCAGTACACCATCATGAACTCCATTGCCCAATGGTTCAAATTTCTTTGTAATTTGTACACCAGCTCTATTTTAATTCACCACCCAACCAAATCTAAAACTAAATTAGTGCACCATACTAGCCTAAAATCACCCCAAAACAATGCTAAACTATAAAGAGAGAGCCCTCTCTGGTTGCAGGTAGGCTAGGACCTGTAACTAAAAGACTAGTTAGTGGTTACCTCGGCCGTATTCCATATAGGAAGCAGGGAACAACCTGAGTGATAACACACTGGAAGCTCGTTGGTAGTGTACCAAGTTTCAATATTTCTATACCAAGAACTTCACAGTTCCTATACTGGAACATATTTACTTTCAATCACCTCTTACTCATGCATAAATGTGCTACCATTAACCAACTGGAAATGTACAGACTAGAGAGAGAAACTTAAACTTGAGTAAATAAAAGAGATCCTTGAATTAAACAAGAATTAAATGGAAATAACCATAAATACCAAAAGAAATCCTCACTGCAACAGAAAGAAAGACTCTTGTGAAAAATGTAAATTTCTATCCGAAAGACAACTTGACCCTTCTCCCGAATGTCTATCATGTTAATAAATATACTCTTTTTTGAAAATGGGTGTTATAAGAAAGTGTTAAACTCAGAAAGAATATTGTGATCGATCCCCAAATCATCAATTCTGTATTTACACTTTTACAAGGAAATCATTACAATCCTCAATCATTGTGCACAAAATTATTTACTATGTAACCAGAGTCTATGTTTAAAAAAGGGTATGCCTAAATTGAAGTAAATGAATACAACTAAATGTAAGACTCACAATCCAACTTCGCCTTTCACTTGAAAATAAAGAGTCTCTCAGACATAAAGGAAACAACCATGTGATGCTTCAAAAATAAAGTCTAGATATTGAAAACGAAATCAATCCAACACACCCACACTATGAGTCCTCAGATATGAGATGAATGCACACATTCACAAAGGTTTCATCAACTTGCAACTCAAGAAAATAAAGAAAGAAATTGTTTTAATCACACTGGCATGATTAAATATCACATACACTATGAAATATACGGAGAATGAGCTGGGTTGGCTAGGCCCTAGCCAACCAGCAAGTTTCCCTTTACGAAAACTCTGAACTCAAATGCATGAAGGAAGCATAAAAAATAATGACGGGAATAGGAAATGAGTGAAACTGATTTTTCTAGGTCCTTCTTTATACAAAGTCTTCAGCAAATATTCATTACAAAACAATGAATCTAGCCTCCAACTAATCATAGGGAAGGGGGGATAGCCCCGTAAACTTGATCCAACAACATGAAAGTACAATGAATGGTTTCCCTTCCTCCTTTCTCTAGCATAAGTCTGTTTTTTATAATATTTTTACATTACAAATTTGGCTTTAGACAAGCCAATCCTTTACAAACAACATGGGTATTGGATCCCATCTACTTCCCATCAATAAGAGACTAGTACAATGATTTTCCCATTGATAAAATGCATATCTAATATGATTTTTCCAAATCTGGGCATATTTTGGAATTCTGGAAAAAAAAAAGTATTTTTTATAAAATTGCCTCAATGACCCTCATGTAAATTTTAGACCATTGCGAATCATGGGAAATGGTTTCATTTGTAGATAATTTATTATGCTGGTAAAAACATAATTTTATCGGATTTTTGAGATTTGCCTCTAGTTACACACAAATCAAGGTCAAACTTGGCATTTTGAAAATTGTGAATTTTGAGCATATTTGTTGATTTTCTTCTAGATACTTGCACGTGCGACTTGGGTGTAATCCAAATCATCGGAATGTGTTAGAACATCATTTTGGACAATAACCTTCCTTGGTTTTCCCCGAAAGAATGTCAAGATGTCGAGGCTCCAAATTGGTTTCTCTCTAGTGTAGGAATGTTGCTCTTTAGTGGAGGAACAGGTTAATGAAAGATAAGTGTACGTCTGACTGTAAAAAAGGATCAAAGTTAATTCCAGATGTGTGTTTGTACTACCAGCTAGCATTTTCCTTCATGGAAAGCTTGAATGTTTAAGTAGCCCACATATACTTGGTGCAGGATCCCTATGCAATGCAGGAACAAGGCAATATACATTAACATATTTTAATGAACATTAATACTAAAAATGCATATAATGAAGGTATTATTATACAAAATACAACACAATCTCAAATCTTCGCTATTGCCTTAAAATAGTGTAGAAAGAGATCATAAACTGGTAAAACAAGGGTACGAGTAAGGCATCATATAAATAGAAAGGTGCGTTAAGTACAACAATTTCGAGGCCTAACATATAGCTCACATAAACAAGGTCTATCTTAGGTCAAAGAATGAAGGAGTACAAAGTGTCGGGGAGAAAAGTGCTAGAAGAAAGAAGACTAAGTATCGTGGAATAAAGTGCAGAAAGGAGGAAGGACTTGACTTATGCTTGGAGAACATTCTAGTCAAGGGGTCTAGGGTTTGGCATTGATCAATAAGAAGCTTCAAAAAGAGAAACTTACCAAAGGGTTTTCCTCTCTAAGAGAGAGAGGTTTTTGCCCTGGCAGAGATCCAACGTCTTGTGTTCTTTTTCATATGCTTTTGGTAGCAGTTTGATGAAGTAAACACACTTGCATTATTAAGAAGATTAAGCTAACAGGATAAATTGTAAAAGAGCTTCACAAATTGTTATCAATTCTAGAAGAATCCTACTATACACTATGTCTCTTGATTCTTCAACATGGTTTCAGAGCTAAGTTGACACATCAAGGAAATTTCATCTCAAGAACACTCATAAGTTGATTCATCAAGGAAGAACATCTCAAAGACATCTACAAGGTTGAAGCATCAAGCGAAGAAGTCTCAATCTCATCAAGGATAAGAAAGGACTACAAGAATACTACAAAGCAAAAGGAGAAGCCTTTTTGTACAAAGGAACCTACAAGAAGACAAAATCAAGAAGGGGCCTAAATCAAGCCACACCATATTCAAAAAATAAAAACTCTACAACAACAAGTCATCAATCAATCAATCAATCAATTCCATTTTAAGAAACAAACTTAAAGAACATCAATATCCAAGGAAGGCAACCCATCAAGTCTTCAAGAAGAAAGCAATTCCATTACATCTCAAACTCTAACAAGTAAGTATATGGTCCCTTTTGATTATACATCAATGTATTTTTGCAAGGAAAATAATAAATTGGTTGGGACCACTAACTTCCTTGCATGGAAGAAGAGGACTAATTTACTTCTCAAGGAGAATGAACTTCTAGAACACATAAAACAGAATATCATTATCCCTGCTAAGGAACAAACTCAAAACTTAGCCAAGTACAATAAGGATGAGACAAGAGATGAAAGGATTCTTATAGAATCCATCAAAGACTCTCATTTCTTATGTCTCCAAACTTGAAACATCAAAATAAATCTATGACAATCTAATAGAGTGTAGAAAATCCTATATTTTGACAAGCTCATGCAATTTACTAAAGCACAGGACAAGAATCTACTTCTACTTTCAACCAGTGGAAGCCAATAGATCGATGAAAACAATAAGAACAAGAAGAAGATAAAGCAAAGGAACATAACACAATATGTATAAGGGGAAAGCCACTGCTCAAAACCCTATTATCTTTATTGCATATATCAAAAATATGAGTGAAGATACAAATCTTGTTCTCACTAGAACAATTCTGCACAAGTATGCTCAACTCTCTTAACTCACAAGAAAGCTCAAGCTAAATCCTTAGCCTCTTCTGTAGCTCTCCAAGCCCTTGTTTCCTTTCACAATTCCTATGGATGAATAACCCATATTAATGGGAATCCAGTGCTTCCAAAACTACACAATCCAAAATAGTTCTAGTTTCTAATTTCATGCATGATGTATACAACTCAGTAAATCATACAATTGATAGCACATTGTCTATGCACTCTAGTCTCAACTGGGTGTTTCTCTGAACTTACAAGCATGAGTTTCTCATGAGGAAATCTTTAGTTAACTGGAATAGCACTATTGGATGCATTAGTGCACCAACCGACTGTTACTCCACAATTAGTTCCAAAAACAATTTAGAACTCATTTAACTGAAATTAACTTAGTAAATTGAGTGAACTAATTTCCAACTCAATTTAAACTCATACTGGAGCCCTCAAACTTAGGGATAACATATACATGAATATAGAAATACTTCCAACTCGGAATTCCTAAGCTAATTAAGTTAATTAAAATTAATTAAATATTTACAATTTTCTATGAGAATAGAATTCGATTTTAATTCTTAGTTTAATTCAAGGACAAATTAAACTGAAATTTCTTGTTTCCATTTCTCAACACTCCCTCTCAACAAGAAAGGGATTATCATCTACCCCAATCTTGTCTCTGTGAAACTCGAATTTACATCTTGACAATGCCTTTTTCAAAATGTTAGCATCTTCCTCCTCTATGGGAATGTACTCTAACAACATAATCTACTTCAATAATTAATGTTTGAGCTGATGATATTGGATATCAATATGCTTGGACCGACCAGGAAAAACTAGATTTTCGGAGAGTTTGATACAACTATGATTATTGCATTGAATCACAGTTGGATCCATTTGCTGACTAAACAAACCAACTAGGATCTTCCTCATCCAGATGGCCTCACATGTTTCCTGACTCACAGCCATGTACTCTGCCTCTACTGAACTAAGTGCAACTGATCTATGTTTCCTATTGTACCAAGAAATTATCACTAACCCTATACTAAATATCCCTCCTAATGTGTTCTTCTTGTCAATTTGACTCCCTTCCCAATCTGCATCTGTGAAGCCTTGAAGCTTCACTCCCTCTATCCATTTGTACCATAATCCATACTGAGAAGTGTCCTTGAGGTATCTTAACACATGCTTTGTCTCCTTCCAATACATCTTAGTAGGCCTAACCATCGCTTGACTAAGTTGGTTAAATGCATATCACATATCTGGTCGTGTGTTCACCAAGTACATGAGTGAACTCACAAGTTTCCTATAAACAGTAGCTTCCACTACTTCCCTTGAAGTAACATCCTCCTTCCTCTAGTTACCTGCTAGAGGAGTCTCCATCGGTTTGCTACTCTCTAGGTGTAATCCCTTAAGTATCTCGTTGGCATACTTTCCCTGAGACACAAAAATCACCCCATCTCCCTTCCATACCTCCATGCCAAGAAAGTAATGCATGAGCCCCATGTCCTTCATCTCAAACTCTCTTTCAAGATCCTCCTTGCAATATTTGATCAGTTTCTCATCACCTCTCAGTATGAGATCATCAACATAAAGTACAATGATCAACAATTTACCTTCCACTAATATGTGGTAGAGGTTCACATTCGCTTCATTCTTCGTGAAGCCCAACCCGATGAATTAGTTATATATCTTGGTGTACCAAGCACGAGGTGATTGCTTCAGCCCATACAATGCTCTCTTAAGCCGACACACATGCAACTCATGGTCAAAGGTTTCAAAACCTTCAAGCAGCTCTATTTACACCTCTTCCTCAATCATGCCATTAAGGAAGCTTTTCTTCACATCTATCCGATGTATCTTCCCAAAGTACACCCCTTGCATGTATCAACTTACTCAAGCATATCTTGGGAAGATTGATAGAGATCTGATGCAATATCTTCAAATCTCCATGACGCAAGTGGCCCAATCACCTATGCCACAACTATAGGTTTTAACCCCGTACAGAAATTACCTGCATATGAATTCTAAAACACAAAAAATAAACAATGTGAGAGCATAACACATAAAAAACATATACATAGAGATTTTTCCTTAGATCCCAAAACCGGGGCTACCAGCTTGATTTTTCAATATGTTCCTTTCAATGTTATAATACATATTTATACATGCTGAAGCATCCAATACCATGGACCAAAAACCATCACGTCCAAAACCATGGACCGAAAACCATCGCGTCCAAAAACATGTGCGAAAATCAATGCACAAAACCATAGGTGGGTCCACCTAACCTAACATAGGTTCCAAAACCAAAATTTTTCAGGGCGCTGACCCAGACCCCATAGAGTGGGGTTACCTGCACCCTCAAACCCCTTGTGACCCCCCCGCTACACAATTGGCGCAATGAAAGGGGGGCTCCACCCCCCCTTTAATCCCCTGATTAAATACGTGGGCTAGTCATGGAAAGAATATAACACAACCCAACATTCTCCCACATGTTGTTTTCTTTCCACAGGGGGCCACAAGAGAGCTTAGTCATTTATCCAGCCCTACAATGCCCATTATTTCTCTACAACAAGAGAACTTCTCAGAGCTCACAGATTTTGTCAATGCATCTGCAGTATTCTTCAAAGTGTCCACCTTTACCAGCAACACCTTTTTGTCTTCTATCGTATCCCTCACAAAGTGATACTGAACATCAATGTGCTTTGTCTTTGAATGATATGCAGGGTTCTTTGCCAAGAAAATTGCAATTTTGCTGTCACAATCTATCCTTATAGCTCCCTGTACTAACCCCATACTTGATCACAATATCTACAACCAAACTACTTCCTTGCTTGCATGAGTGGCTATCATGTATTCTGCCTCTGTAATTGATAGTGCCACTATGGATTGTTTCTTACTCATCCAACTGACTACACCTCCAAATAGGTTAAACACATACCCACTTGTAGATATTCTTTGATTCAGATCTCCAGCCTAGTCTGCATCAACAAAGCCACGAATATCCAACACTCTTTCCAATCTTGGTTTTCCTTGGTAGCACAAACCATTATCACTAGTGCCACAGAAATACCTAAAAACCTACTTCACTACTACCCAATGCTCCTTTCCTGGTTTTGACATAAACTTGCTCAATACTCCCACTGCATGTGCAATTTCTGGTCTAGTATAGACCATTGCATACATCAGGGTACCAACTACACTTGCATATGGAACACGAGACATTTCCTCTTCCTCTTCTTGTGTCTTGGGACACTATTCAACAGATAACTTTAGACCTATAGGAATATGAACCTTCATTAGTTTACTATCCTACATATTAAATCTCTACAATATCATCTCAACATACTTCCTCTGGTTTAACCAAAGCTTCCTCTTTGCCTGATCTCTTTTAATTTCCATGCCCAAAATACAGTTTGTAGCACCAAGATCTTTCATGTTGAATTTGGAGGACAATTGGGTCTTTAGATCCTAGATAATTTCTTTGTCATTTCCAACTAGCAACATATCATCCACATACAAGACCAAATAAATAACACAATCACCAATTAATTTAAAATACACACACTGATCTGCTTTACTTCTGGTGAAGCCAAGTCCCCATATAAATGTATCAAATTTCTAATACCACATCCTTGGTTACTGTTTTAACCCATACAGAGACGTCTTTAACTTCCATACCACTTCTTTCTTACCCTTCACCGCAAAGCCTTAAGTTTTCTTCATGCAGATTTCCTCTTCTAGATCCCCGTGAAGAAAAGCTTTCTTCACATCCATCTGTTCTACCTCAAAATCAAAAGCAACAACAACAGGTAAAAGTAATCTAATAGAGGTTACCTTGGCAATAGGAGAAAAAATATCACCAAAATCAATTCCTGGCACCTGGGAATAACCTTTTGCTATCAACCGGGCTTTTTATTTCTCCACCTTTCCTTCTGCATTTGTCTTCTTCTTGAACACCCATTTTCTGCCAATGGGTTTCCTTCTAGCCAGCAACTCCACCAGATCCCAAGCCTAATTTTTGTGCAAAGATGCCATTTCATCAACCATGGCCTCTTTCCAGAGTTTTCCATCCTCTGAATATACTGCTTCCTTCATAGTTCTAAGGTCATCATCAGTGATAGATAAAGCAAAATTTGAACACAAAGAAGATGGACTATATCTTTCTAGTTGCCTTCTTTCTCGAACTGATCTTCTCACACCTAGAGTTTGTGGCTCTTCATCTTTTGATTCCTCCTTTGTTGTAGAGTCTTATTATTCCTCCTTAGCTCAAACTCTATATTCTCAGGTTCCTTTGGTTGGACTTCATGTTTAATAACATCTTTCACCTCTCTGAACACCACATCTTGGTTGTACACAACCTTCCTTGTTACTAGGTTCCAAAGCTTATAACCCTTTAAACCATCCTTATACCCAAATAAAGATGTACTTTTCAGATTTACTATCCAACTTGGTTCATTCTCCTTTAGAACATGTACATATGCATCACATCCAAATACCCTCAGATGTGAAAGAGAGGGCTTATTACCAGTCCATACCTCTTGTGGAGTCTTATCCTCCAACGCTGATGAAGGTGCTTTGTTGACCAGGTAACATGCAGTCTCCACCACCTCTGCCCAGAATTCTTGTCCTAACCCGCCACCACTAAGCATGCTTCTTGCCCTTTCCATCAACGTCCTATTCATTCTTTTTGCAACTCCATTTCGCTGAGGTGTATATGGAGTAGTCTTCTGTCATGCTATACCACACTTCTTACAGAATTCTTCAAATTCCTTATTGAAAAATTCTCCACCATTATCTGTCCTCAACACCTTTATCTTCTTCTTTGTCTAGTTTTCAAAGACTTTAGATTTATTCTTAAGGAAATATATCCATGTATTCCATGAGAAGTCATCTATAAATGATACATAGTACACAGACTTACCCAGTTATGGAACCTTCATAGGAAATATATCCATGTATTCTATTATCACTCAAAACCACAGTTCACCTATGTCCAAAGATTCATAAAAAAAAAAAAAAAAAAAAAAAATTGTTTAATTCAATAGGTTTCTACGGGTGTCACTTTGAAATTAGAATTTCAAAAGGAATTGATGTGAGTCCTTGTAAAAAACCGTTAGATACCCTCCATCACTATTGTTTAAAGCATGTCTTGTCTTGCTTGCATCATTTGTACTTTGCACAGTTTCGCAGCGCAGTCTGATTAGCCAATTTAGCTGCGCAATGATTTCTCCACCTTTTCGCAGCATATCATTTACCAGCCATTTCGTAGCACGTGTTGTAAATTCAAAACTGTCAGCGCTACAAAATCGGGGATTCGGGTTTTTGTAGCGCGTTTTTTCTTGAAATGTCAAGTCTGGGGGAATGTGTCATTAGGTCCGTCCCTATTTTGTCAGTTGATGTCTTCTCCAGGTCATGATTGAATATCATTCCGCCATAAGGTTTAGGATCACACACATGACAATCATTCTAAGAGATCTTATAAGGTATGGTTGTGTCATAATGTATATTCATGGTGCGTAAACGTGCCTGCTGTATGACAAGTTGTTTTTTTTAAAAAAGAACGCAAACAAGCCCGAGTTTTTATTTAAAAGGATCATTGCAAGCGAGCCTGCACTCAGAAACAAGCGAGCCTGCACTCTGAAGCCGAAATTGTGTTTGAATTGTTACCATTGTTAGTCCTCTATGTGAAGATATCCGAAGCAAGATGGAGAAAAGAGTACATCAATCCAGTAGGTGCCTAAGAACAGAGCCAGAGGGGCTTGATATTACGCTCAGAGATGAAGGTGTAGCAAGAGCCTTTAAGAATGCTGGTTGCTGGAGGTTTTGCAAAAAGTTGAAGGGAGGACATGCGGAGGTAACAAAAGATTTTGCATTGAATTTTACTGGCTTGAATTCTAAGGTGTCAATGCTAGAATTTCCTGTGTCTCCGGAAACCATTTCTATTGTCACCGAAATTCCGAGAGGAGGACAAGAATGGTTCAAAAATTTTAAATTTGACATGACTCCCTGTAAAGAATTTTTGAAGGAACAATATGTAAATGAGGACCTCACCAAAGCTGTGCCAAGGAATTATATAAAAGAACATTACGCTCTGCTCCTTACAGGCATCCAGAAATACCTAACATGTGAGGGAAGGTACAACAAAATTTATTCCTATCATTTCAAACTCTTGTTACATTTCACAGGTAAAGCTTCAATAGATATCCCTTTCTATTTGTTCAGAAGCCTTATTAAAATGTGCAACAAAGTCCAGTTAAGGAAAGATGATTGTGAAACATCCTTGTTTCACCATGGTTTAATAAAATTGTTGGTGTTAGATGGATTGCAAAAGATTGGTAGAGATTGGGATGCTTTTATTTTTATGGCCGGCTTTCAAAACAAGACAGGCCTAACTCCATTGCCGGATAGGGAAAAAGAAAGAAGAATTGAAGAACCTACCTTGGCTGAACTCAGAAAGGAGGTGAAAGACCAAAGGAAGCCCAAAACCAAGTCAAGGAAATCAGAAAAGTCTGTGGTCATAAAGGAGACACCTAAATCATCAGCAAAGGAGACACCCAAGTCACCAAAGGAGAAAATCAAGCACCAGAAAGATGCACCAGGGCCAAGTGGAATTGAACAAGGGTCCATAATCAGAACCAGAAGTCAGCTAAGCAGAGAAAAAGGCAAATCAATAGCGGTGGAAGAAAGCCCTATGTCAAAGGCTAGTCTAAATGATTTGCTTGAGGCAATTGATTTTGAGCAAGCCAAATCAGTGCAGGTTGAGTCAATGCCTATTGATCTAACCCAGTCATCACTTGATAGCACCAAAAAATCAAAAGCCTCAAAAGGGTTAAGGTTTGAAGAGTCTGGAAAGGAATTTATGGTCAAACCACGAAGGCAGTCACCAGGAGGAAAATCAAAACAGTTGGGCAAACTCATAAGGATTAAGTAGCTGTCAAGGTAACTGCAACAAAGGAAATTAAACAACTGCCTAAAGTAGAGAAGGTAGAGGAAATCAAAAGAAAACCATACACCAGAGGACAGGCCAAAGAAATGAAAAAGCAGATACCTCAAGTAGAAAAAGCAAAGGAAGTCAAAAAGAAAGAGATGGATGAAAAAGTTCCCATTGTCAAAGAAACCAAAACCTCATCTTCAAAGGAGCAATGGGAGGCAGCTGAGAAAGAAATGGCTAATTTAGAGAAAACCGTATTAGAAATTGCAGCCATGGAAAAAGAACTTGCAAAACTAAAAGCTCAGTTAGGCAAGCTAGCTGCCAAATAAAAATTACAAATTTTTAAGGTCAGATATTGCCCCAAGTTTTTGTTTTATTTTCCTAAGTTCATTGTTCTTTTGAGGAATATATAAAAGGAAGACAAATTAGGAATTTTGGAGCCAAAAGTGAAGCTGTAACAGTCACAAAGTAATTGATAAATTCATTAAAGACTGTAATTTTGGAAAAGAACAGCGGTTTCGTAGCGCACTACGAAACTGCTGTAGATGACTGTTTTATAAGAAAAAATGAAATTGATGCTGAGGTCAGCAAAATTTTAAAAGGGAATGCTTCAAGGACAGGAAAGAAACCATACAAGGCTACCAAAGCGTTCAAAGAGTGACAGGTGTAAACATTGGAGCAAAAAGGTGAAACATTTTGGTTTTTTGCTAAGTCTTCCTAAAGCTACTTTATGACCGAAATATTAGGGTTCTGGTAGGGTTACCGAAATTTTGGATTGAACACATGTCCAGTTCACAACGCATCTAGATCATTAGGCATATGGTGTTATGCATGGTCATCAAAGGTATTAAACAGCTTCAAACACGTTCTTTTGGAAATAAAGATTAATGGAGGGCAGGGACCGTGAAAACAGAGCATATATCTTCACCAAATAATGAGTCATCAGCACAGTTGGAATCCAAAGAAGCTCGTTCAAAGAATGCTTCTCAAATGCATCTCAGCCACTACAGGAAGGATACAGGTGTCAAAGCTCAAGAAAGGCATCATATTCACGAGGAGTCAGAATTAGAGTTTAAATTGGATTAGGACTCTATGTATTTACTGCACAATACCTGATGTATTTAATAAGTTTGTTTAAGAACAGATAAGGTTAGTTAATGATAAACATCGAGCTCCCCTCATGCTGGAGGAGGAGTCTCAAGTAGTTTAAGTTTTGTTTTCCTATATATAGGAAAAACTCTGATGTAAATGTGGTTGGAGATTTATGAGAAAAACAGAGTTTTTTTTATGTTGGCCTATGTAAAAGGACTTTGACAGTAATAGAAACAGTACTTTTTCTTCCTAAGATTCATCTTGTGTTTCAAATGCTCAGAGTATGTGTGGTTTGGTTTTTGATTCATCTTGTTTTACAGTTCACTAAACATGCAATCACTCTGAATTCACTTTGTGCTCAGACTTTCTGTGTATGTTTTGTTGAGTTGAGGTTCTTCTTAGTAAATGTTTTGAGCATTGAGACATTATATGCCTTGGTTTCCATGATTGAGTAGCTACTTGTTTACTGTAGACGTGTATGACTCCATTAGCCCAATGGGAGAAGCCTAATCTTGTTGTTCCAACCAGCTTAAAGTTTATCTACTGTTTAAAGAGTTAGCCATCTTTTCTTCTCTTAAATGCATATCAAAAATATGTGAGAGAGCCCTCTCTGACTAAGGAGGCTAAACCTTAGTCTAAAGTCTGGTTTGAAACAGTTGCATGAGATCTTACTAAGTAGCGGCCCTTAGTGCATGATTTTATGATAACATATTCCATGAGAAGTCATCTATAAATGATACATAGTACACAGACTTACCTAGTTATGGAACCTTCAGAGGTCCAAACACATTACTATGCACAAGCTCTAATATATGTTTCACCCTCTTACCACCAGAGGGGAAACTCACCTGATTCTGCTTCCCATATACACAATTTTCACAGAAATCAAAATCCAGAGAGCTATTACTCATACCTTCTACCATACATTTACCAT